>JAFNEN010000959.1:0-20000 GCA_019343175.1 Oedothorax gibbosus | reverse complement strand
TGCTTTGGCGTCCAAAGAGAGTTTGAGGTCGAAAAGATTGGGGCAAGCTCTTTTATCTTTGGGCAAGCCATCGGGTTTTTTTATTTCCAAAGGGGTTAACGTGAAACTGGTATCCACTGTTTTAAAAACCAGGGGTTTTTTTGGGCGATTTACCCTTTTTTGATGGTATGATTATTTTCATGGCTGATTTGGGCTGCCCTTCTGAATGGCCTGCAGGGCAGATCTTGAATCAGAAGGATGGTAATGCCGCTGGGTTGTGGTGCTCTTTGGGCAGGGGAAAAACTCAAACGCGCTCTTGATGGCCGAGTTGCTGGTATTTGTTGGGGCAATTTTCCTACAGGAAATTTTTTGACAATAATTTTTTATCGCCTGGAAACCCGTTAAGGGGAAAAACCCCGCTATCCTCTTCAAGTTTGAATTTGGAGGCTGTGTAGGCTAATACTAAATTTTGGGCTTTGGTGGTTTGAGTTCATTGATGGTATGGTCGCCTTTTTCTTTAATTATGACCCGGTTCTTTTTTGGTGCAGGGTCGTAGGAGGTTTAGGTTTACGATTGTCTGTGAGTGAAGGTACAAATTATGTAAAGGTTTTTCGGAATTTCAAGTGACATATGCTGGAGGTTGATATATTCCTGATTTCCAGATCATGCTGTAGGGTTGAGGATCTTTTGAGCATTGATTTTTCGCTCCATGCTTTGAAAGTTTATTGGAAAGTGGTTTTCAGTTAGGCTCCGTATGTTATTTGTGAATTTAATTGTGGATAATTTTCTTCTGTTTTCTAAAGGAGTAAGGCCGCATTCCTTTTCAGCTTTGATGTTATTCGTTGATGAGACAGCTCCATTGATGATTTTTGATGTCCTGTACTGTATCCTGTCGATCTTTTTCTCTTGCAGTTGGCATAGCTGGTGCCCAAATGGGTGCAGCGTTATTCAAGAATGGGCCTGACTATGAAGGCATATGTATTTAGAAGGGTCTTTGGATTTGATCCCCAAGATCCATTGCAAAGTCTCTTAAGGATGTTGAAGATTTTTTAGTGCTTTATTTGAGACATGATTTGTTGCGAGAATCTGAGCTCTGCGTCAAGAGTGAGTCCAAGGTATGGGTGGATTAGAAGTTTGTTTGATTTCCGAGCCAAAGAGCTTGATGGAAGGATGGAAGGAGCGTCGATTTCTCCTGTCATTTGAGAAAATACAAAGGTTTGTTTTATCTGGATTAATAGTGAGCTTAAGCTCTTTTGACCACGTTTCAATGCCCTGCATGCATTCATTTAGGGCTGTTTGTGAAGTCTCCAAGTCTTTATGTGTATGCCATACTGCGATGCCCCATCCATAACAGGCCACTTTGACTTCGTTTGCTTAAGTGGTGGTCGATCGTATTCATGTACAGGAGGAAAAGAAGAGGGCTAAGCACGGAGCCTTGGGGACTCCTGCCTTCGTATGGTGAGTGTGTGAAAAAGTGCCATTTACTTTGATTTTTGAAGCTTCTTTTCCTGAGAAAAATCATTTATCCAGATTAGAGCGTTTGATTATAGCCTGTTGCATGAATAATGCTAATCAGTTTTTTTTCTCCATACTCTGTCGAAAGCTGCAGAGAGATCTAGGAGGAACCATAGTTGTTTTCTTTTGCGGCTTTTCTTGAAACCCATCAATCACAGATTGGCAGAGGTAAAACAGCTGGTCGACGGTACTTTTGCTTTGCTCTGTATGCGGTTTGGTAGAAATGCAAGACATTGTTCTGTGTGATCCACTGCATCAACCTTGTGTGTATAATGCGCTCCATGAGTTTGCAGAGGATGCGGGGTTAATGAGATGGGTCGGTAATTTTTGCTGTTTGGTAGCGTCTTTTCCTGGCTTGAGGATTGGAATTATGACAGAGTTCTTCCAGATCTTGGGAAGCTTGCCTGAGCGCCATGAGATGTTGAAGATGTTTAAGCAAGAGTCTTTTAGCATTTTCCCCAAGGTGAATTATCATTTGGCCAAAGATTTAGGTCAGGTCCAGGTGATTTTTTTGGATCGAGGCATTGAATAGCAGAATTAAGTTCCTCAACAGTAAAGTCAGATGTGAAAATGCCATTTTCAGTGTTCTTCCTGTTGCTCTTAATGATTGATTTATATTTTTTGTAGATCTTCTTGTCTTCTGCGGAGAATTCTAGTTTACTCGAGTCTTCATGGTGCTTTGCAAGCAAATTTGCTGTTTCTTTGTTTGTTCTAGCAGTTGACCCATTTGTGGTAATGGGCATTTGATTGCGGGCTGTCCTGTGTGTGATGTTGGAATTATTTAGGACTTTGATCAAGTTCCAATACTGGGACGCTCCTTTTATTGGGTCAAGACTGCTGCAGAGTTCACTCCATTTTTCTTGTTTGCTATCAGAAATAGCTTTTTCTACTCTATGACTAGCTTCGATTAGCTTGCATCTTAACTGCTCGCTGTTGTTGTTCTGGAGCTCTTTGCAAAGTTGGTCCCTCTCTTGGATAAGTTCATCGATGTTATTGTCCCTCCAGAAAGGAATCCAGTCATTTTTCTCTTTCCTCTGGGAATATGATGTCCCTGCTGCTTTTTGAATCGGGTTGGTGAAGAGGGAGAGGAGTTCATCTAGGTCACCGTGTTCGATAGACTCAGAGCAAAGGCCTTCTAGTTCCTGGGTAAACTCGAACCAGTTTGCTTTGCGGAAATTCCAAGAGCGCTTGTTTGCTGGGAGGGGTTTTTGGTTTTATAGAGAAGTTTGTAACAATTGGATAGTGATCATGATGGCAGAATCGAGTACTTTTCCAGTGTGTTTTACCTGTTGATGGGTGGCTAATGGCAATGATATCAATTGCAGATGCTGTGCCATTTGTTCTGGAAACGTAAGTATTTTCTCCTGTGTTAAGAATAGATAGATTTAGATCGTCAACAAGGTCTTCTATTGGATTCCCTTAGAATCAAGCAGTCTGCTGCCCCAAGAGGGGATTTTAGCGTTGAGGTCTCCCAGAATAATTTTCGTCTCAGCCCTCGTGGAGGCAAGGTCTTGCAGCAGGTCAGTATTAATTGGTGAGGTATCTGGATGGTAAGCATTAACCACAGCCCTCCATGTCTCCCTGTTTTATGAACTTGAACAACTGTATTAAATCACACCTAGCTCTCCTGCAAAACTTTGTTAATAGTTAAACTATAAACTTGTTATTCCAAATGGTTATTTGTTTTATTTTTATTCTTTTTTTAGTATTGTATCGTTCTTCAAGCAGTACACAACAAAGGATCGGTATTACTCTAAATTGGAAAGGAAGTTTTTATACATCAAAGAACAACATCGAAAGGGACAAAATCGAAATCAACATACATCGAAATCTCGGGTCTCGCAACATCGAAATCTCGGAGGGAAACTTTGTAAAATTCTTAAAAAATACTTTGTTAAATAACATGCATATCACTAGCAATGTTTATAAAGACAATCGTGTATAAATGTATTAATCTGTCTTTACGCATTGTTTACTGTACAACTGATTTAATAAAAAGAAAGGCTAACTTATTTCGTTATTCTAATATTCAGACATAACCACTGTCCAAAATTTCATTAGGATAACCTAGGGTATAAATTATTGGACAAATTCAAACTTTTACCATAGCTCACACATTTATCTAATTTTGTAAACCAGTAATTTTTTTTCGCAATGACTATTTGATGTATCTGTCGGGTACCATTGTTTGAAATTTACTATTTCTTTGTATAAGTTGAAAAAACAAATAAACTTGTGTCTAAATTACCCCTCCAATTATGGTAATTATTGAACAGTAGTTTTCAATCTGTTCTGCACAGTATTTAGACAAGAAAACAAGGGGTAAATTGTGGACAGGTGTAGACTACATTGTGTAGGGTCAGATATTGAACCCCATATAGCTTCTTTAAAAAAGTATAAAAATGTATAAGTGAAACCTAGTAAAAATTACAAAACATTAAAATTTTTCGCACAGCTTTTTGAAATTTTGTTCTTTGTTCAAGTTCAAACATTGCTTAGATCGTGTTTTTAATCACCAAACTATTACAAGTAAATTTAAGCATATTGGGATTCTGTGTGTCTTACTACAGGTTCAATAATTACCACATAATTAAATATGTATGTCATAATGTTACTATTCATACTACAGTGATGTTTTTCAGCACAAACCACCTTCATAAGCATTAGGACTGATCATCACAAGATCATGCAAAATAAAAAAAATTATAGAGGAGAGGAGGGTATTATGGAATAGTCGGGTAATATGGAATACCGAAGTTTCAGCCCTCTCTCTCTGTATTCTATCACGTGGAAATGCCATGGAAGACCTAAGAAATCCCTCATGATACACTGCAAAAAGAGTTAACTTCTTGTTGTTGTCGTTGCAGTTGTGTTGTTGCTGCAAGCAAAAGTGGTGTTTTTAGATATTTAAAAGTGTTTGATGAGAAGTTTCAAACATTTTAGTCTACCAGCAATCACGCGACTTTAATTTTGGGGGTTAAGAATAATGTATGCTAAAAGAATTGTAGATTGTTATAATGTAGTTATTTTTTTAAGCTATCAATGTTTTATCCGTCCTTATAAAATGCCTCATAACCCACGATGGCTTGTCGGGTATTATGGAATTCTATAGGTTTTCCATATTACACGACGTAAACAGAGAAAGATAGCTGGATCGTTTCCTATTATAATCTACTCCCCATTTGAAGAAAGAGAAGATAATCTTAAGAAAAATATTGAATAATTTAAGTCAGAAGCTTCTAAGGTAAATACACATTTAGAGACCCACTGTTCAGAAATTGAAATCAGAACGCCCTTAACTTATACTAGAGATGACGCTAGTGTGCAATATACTTGCAATATATCGTTCCATTCTAATGTATCATCTGAAATTTTAAGTCATAATTTTCTAGGTTCTGCGAAGTATAATTAAATTTTCAATAATTGTAAACAACTATTCCACATTACCTTATTATCCCATATTAACCTCCATATGAAACTTTTTTTTAAAGTACATTTTTTCAAACAAAAAACGGTTTTATTTCACCACTAGCAAATAAATACCCGTTCTCCGCACGGACTAAAACAAGTTGTAATAGATCCAAGTACATGTACCATTTAATCCATTCTAGGATAATAAACTTATGTCATTGTTTCCGCACATTATGAAGTACAGAGTGGTGCAATTAAAAGTGGCCCCGTAATGGAGATAAGAAGAAGATAAAATTGTAACCAAGTTAAATCTTAATACAAAGCCAGGTTTGCTAAGTTAAGCTAATGATCACTTCAATATTAAGCCAAAAACAACGCTTGGGGAATTATTTGCCGGCAGCTATGCTATGGTTGACAAGCTATTTGAAATGCAAAATAAACTGTAGGTCTGTACAGCTGTGAAAAAAAAGTTCCCATTAATGATTATTTCAGCCGTTATTTATCCTAGATAATTGGACCTTTTTGTTTTTACAAAGCATTCTAAATTGACTGCAAGACACAAAATCTGCTGTTCGGAATGTTTCTGGACTTTTTCAAAATAGACCCTGTTTGACTCCATTTCGTAACTAATTGTTGCATAGCACTCTTACACTTAATAAACAACTGGGCACATTTTTTTCTCGAATTCATTTTAATAAAACTTTTTACATAGCACCAACTTACAACATACATCACCTGCTGTACTGTGAGTATCATTTTCATCTGTGTATTGATCACAATTCACACACTCACACAGCCGCAATTCACATTTACGCACTTATAAACTCTTAAATAGTTCATGAGTAGCTCTAATATGATGCTAATTATTCCAACCAATGCAAAAACAGGTTTGCCAAGGTAAGCAATTGTAGCCTTGAACCTTGAATAATCGAATAATCTTTTATTTCGACTTGAAGGCTTTCGGACGGCTTCAATTGTTTTTCTTCACCCGCTTTCCCTCAGAAACATATAAAACCTTTTAGCTCATTTGGCACGTTTTTGATAAAAATTTTGGGCGAGAAAAGAGATATAGCTACAAACACACTTACTATACAGCTCTAGCACAATGGCCTTCTAACAGCAAACCAGCTTATCAATTAAAAAAGAAACCATTTTTGCTCATTTGGCGCGTTTAGGAAAGAATTTGGCGAGTTTGGAAACGTATTTGGCTTCAAACTGAAAACATAAAACACCCTTATATGTAACTCTAGCATGGGCGTACCCACCATTAGGCAGAGGGGGGCAGCTGCCCCTCCCTAGAAAGGGCGAAGTGGGCCCAGGGACCCACTTGCCCTATGGGGGCCCCCTGTATATATTATGTGAATGGGAAGGTAATTTAAAAAAAAAAAATCGAGTCCATTTGTTCGCAATCAGGGCCCAGGGGCCACTTTACCTCTAGAGGCCCCTATATCTATAAAAATAAAAGAAAGATCTGTATGTGTGTTTGTTTGTCTTCGGATCGTAAAAGACCTACTTATACTGTCCTCAGAAATTCGAAATTTTCAAGATAGATTCCCTTAATACCAACGTGGTGCACCTGAGGCTTAGTTTTTTCATATTTGTTCCATTTTTAGAGAAATTTTGAATTTTGAAAAAAATACACCACTTTCGCTCAAATCCGATCATTTTTTCTCTTTCCTGATGCCATCGGCTGAAAAAACTAAATAAAACTTTTAACGAAAACATTTAAAATTCAAAATGTTTATTTTATTCTTTTGCCATTACTTTCAGAAACTAAATTCATTATTTGAAAAATAATTGACATGTTTCAAGTGACGTAATTCCGCCAGTCTTCATTCCCGGATTTTATTGTGGGTTTATTTGATGATTTTTTCATTGATTTTTCTGTTGACTGCATGTATGCATATTTAAGCAATAAATGTATAGTTAACCTCTGAACTATGATGGTTAATAAAGGCCTTCGCACTAGAGCTATTAGTGTTTTATGTCTTTATTTTTTCGCCAAATACGTTGCCAAACTCGCCAAATTATTAACTAAAATTCGCCAAATAGGCAATTTCTTTTATAAATAATTTATAAGCTGGTCGGTTGTTCGAAGGTCATTGTGTTAG
Source organism: Oedothorax gibbosus (assembly GCA_019343175.1). NCBI lineage: Eukaryota > Metazoa > Arthropoda > Arachnida > Araneae > Linyphiidae > Oedothorax > Oedothorax gibbosus. The sequence goes on along the minus strand of JAFNEN010000959.1, from coordinate 12,984 downwards.
AGCTGTATAATGGGTGTGGGTAGCTATATCTATTTTCTCGCCAAATTATTTCCAAAAACGCGCCAAATGAGCTAAAAGGTTTTATGTATTTATGAGGGAATTGTGATGACATTTATGAGTGCATTTTATAGCGTATTTTTCATTTTGGAATTTTAAGGCAATGAAACTATATTTTATAATTTATAACGAGCGGAAACAATAATAAGTTTATGATCCTATAACAGGGTATATGGTACACATATTTGGAATCTATTTGATATTTTTTTATTCCGTGCGAAGAACGGGTATAAGTTTGCTAGTATAATATATATTTTATTAAAGGGCCTACAAACGTTGTTCAAATTGAGGCCCATGTTCTCGATTGGTTCTCATTTGGCCTCTGTGTGTGGGGGCCCAATATATATTATATATAAAGTTAATTTTACCATACATTAACCAAGACTACGTAATTGTTGTTGTATCAAATTGCTATAACCAGTGTTATATTCTTAATCCAATATGGTAAAGTAATAGGTGATAGCACAGATTTATTTAAGGGTTAATTAGGGGTCCCCTTCAAATTTTAAAGAAGAAGCCCTGTTTTCAATTGCCTATTCGGTGATGAGGCCCTGGAAGGCACTTATATATTGTATATGAAAGGGGAATATCTATAATAATAAAAATGAAGTTTTGTATGTATATATGTGTGTGTGTCTTATAGATTCATAAACTAGGCATTTGTTTGACTCGTAACTTGGCACAAATGCGTAATTCATTCTTAGTTTATGATTTTTTAACTTTCAGGTTTCAAAATGTTCTATTTTTAGAGAAAATTCGAATTTTCTGAAAAAACTACACCACTTTGGCTCAAATCCGATCTTTTTTCTCTTTCCTGATGGCATCTGCTGAAAAAATTAAATAAAACTTTTAGCGAAAATATATAAAATTGAAAATGTTTATTTTATTCTGTTGCCATTACTTTCAGAAACTAAATTCATTATTTGAAAAATAATTGACATGTTTCAAGTAACGTAATTCCGCCAGTCTCAATTCCCGGATTTTTATTGTAAGTTTATTTGATGATTTTTTTTCAGTGATTTTTCTGTTGAATGTATGTATGCATATTTAAGCAATAAATGTATAGTTAAGCTATTACTGAACTATGATGGTTAATAAAGGCCATCGCACTAAAGCTGCATATTAGTGTTTTATGTCTTTATTTTTTTTGCCAAACTCGCCAAATTATTAACTAAAACTCGCCAAATGGGCAATTTATAAGCTGGTCGGTTGTTCGAAGGTCATTGTGTTAGAGCTGTATAATGGGTGTATTTGTAATTATATCGATTTTCTCGCCAAATTATTTCCCAAAACGCGCCAAATGAGCTAAAAGGTTTTATGTATTTATGAGGGAATCGTGATGACATTTATGAGTGCATTTTATAAAGTATTTTTCATTTTGGAATTTTAAGGCAATGAAACGGTATTTTATATTTTATAACGAGCGGGAACAATATAATTTTATGATCCTATAAACAGGTTATATGGTAGACATATTTGGGAACGATTTGATATTTTTAATCCGTGCGAAGAACGGGTATAAATTTGCTAGTATTATATATGAAAGGGGCTCCAAATTTTGTTCAAAATCAAGAAAAATTTTCTGACAAAATTTAGCTTCTCAACATTAAGATAGAAGATTTTATAGTCTTTATAGAAATGAAAGAAACTTTACAAATTTTACTTGTGTTCAAGATCGTTGTAATATTGCATTTCTTTGAGCACTTTAATATAATTATAGAAATTGAATGCGTTGATTTTTGAATAATTTGCAGAAGGCCCCGAATTCGCAGTTGGGCAGGCCCAAGTATTGTAAGTATAGGTCCCCTTTTAAAGCCACAATAAGTTATAGAGGCCCTTTGAGAGAACGCTTAGACTGGTTGCAGCATTTGCAAATAAACTGGAAAAACAAATTTGAGTGCTTAAAATATTTTTTTTATAGTTCTAAATAATTGTATAGTAAAAATAAATATAATTTACAAGAAATGTGCACAAAAGATAAATTATGTTATTTTCGTTTATGTTACTCACAAGTATTTTCTACCAAACTTGGTGGCTTTGATAAATTAGAGGTTCTTCAAGAAAAAGAATTTTTAACATATTTAAAAACCCTCTTTAATGATTGTTCCGCCCATTCTACACACTATAAATTGTCACTTCAACTCGACTGCGAATGTATTCGTATTCATATTCGAATACAAGATTCTCGCCTGCTTCTTGTTATTACAAGAGAGTTTATTACAACTTTGTTTATTACAATTAAAGTTGAATTTCCTTTTGCTTTTCAATTTTCACCTTAGCTTTTAAAAAAAATATTACAATTTATTTCTGGACAATTTGATTAAATTAATTAATAAGTGCACTTTGAAATAGCACACTAATTTTAAGCAATCGTGGCTTTCCGAACCATACTTAAAAGTGTTAGGTGGAAAAAAAGACCCGTTCTTTAATATAGATTCGATTGACGCTTGTTTATTTCTGTTTTCTTTATTAGTTTAAAGTCAGACCAAAGGATACTTGTTCAAAGTATTTTCACATTTAACAAAGGAAAAGTAGGCAAAATGTGCGTCGTATGTGATTTTTTATAAGTACTTTTCCACCACCATGAGATGATACAGCTGTCGCTTAGAATACCCAAGTTCGGGGTATGACGTCGATTAGTATGTGTTTTTAAGTTATCCGGGCATCAAACGTCCAAATAAAAACTTTCAAATATATGAATTTTGAAAAATGTCACGCGAGATTACGGGGAACCACATATAACAGGGGGGGGGGGGGGGGGGGTTGGCGAGAGGGTTAAAAAAAATCGTCAAAATCGCATCACTTGTGTTATGGATGCCTCTATATGAGTTAACAAGGAATTCCCTAAAGGGGCCCATCCAAAATTAAGAAAATAAGGGCCCCTAGTGTTACCTGCCCCTCCCTAAATCAGATCCTGGGTACGCCCTTGAGCTCTAGTACGATGACCCTGAACAACCACCATAGTTATAATTCACGGAAGTAGCTTATATACGCATATTTGCAATATCAACAGAACCATCAATGAAGAAGTTATCACTTAAACCCACAATAAAATCCTGGGATGGAGACTGAATGGAATTACATCACTTGAAACATACCAATTATTTTTCAAATAATGAATTTAGTTTTTGAAGGTATGACAACGGATTAAAATAAACATTTTCAAATTGAATTATTTTCGTTAAAAGTTTTATTTAATTTTTTCAGCAGATGGCATCAGGAAAGTAAAAAAATGATCGGATTTGAGCCAAAGTGGTGTAGTTTTTTCAGAAAAATTCAAATTTTCTCTAAAAATAGTTTTTTTTAAACCTGAAAGTTCAAAAATCATAACCTAAGTATGAATTACGCATTTTTGTCAAGTTACGAGTCAAACAAATGTGTAGCTTATGAGTCTATAAGGAATATACACAGAAACACACATATATATTGTCACGTAGAAATTAAGAAGCCTTGTATTGCTAACTTATTTTATTAGAATTGAAGTACACGTAAGATGTAAGTAACAGAACTGACCCCGAACTATGGGGTCATGGGTTTATATATACAAGCACCGGAAGTACTTACTTCCGGAAAGGCATAAACTAGAAAGTTCTAGAATGTTCTAATTAATGTACAAATAATAATTTGAAATACACTATGCTGGTATTCGAACCCACAACGGCTTCGACTCTCGGTTCCGTGGGCCGATGCCTTACCACTGCTCCACAGAATAGCGTCAATATTATTATAGAATGTTACTTCATTACCCATTACCATCAATTAAAGTATGTGCTTAAAATTATTTTGTTGAATTTTATCTAAAACCAACTTGGTCATTCTTAAAAATATAAATGGTATTCCATAATATCCTCCTCTCCTCTACTAAAAAAATCTGCACTTGTTCTTGGTTTCTAGTCTCTAAATTAAGGTCGCATGGGCTCGTTAAGACATCGCATCGTGGACGGCGTTAAGACATCGCATCGTGGACGGCGTTAAGGCTCTGCATGATTATTTTCTTATTATTTTGGATATTAGAAATAAAATTAAAACCACCAATCAAGAAGAATATTGAAACATAAGTAAAAAAATTGGTTACAGTCCACTCAGCCGAATGAAACTCAGCCGAACGCCCTAAACCGCAAAATATCGCCAAATTTCATGGCAACATATTCACCATTATGGTGATAACGTTTTCAGCATAGATTTTTTTTCCAATCCTGCACTTCAGGATGGCTAACAATTTGGCTCGTTTAGCGCCCTGAAATAGCAAAAGTGTTCCAGAAAACAAACCATCATATACGGCCCCATCCGAAGAAAGTTGAAAGTTTTATCACAAAGGGGCTGGGGTTGTTGCTGAAGAGAGCGACTGTCACAATGGGGAACTTGCATGTATTTTTTTTTTATTCTTTTAAAATAATCTCCATGCGATTCTAAGAACATCGACATAAATTTTACCTCAATCCGACCATTAGTTTATTTTTAATTAGTTTTCAAAGTTTGCGCTTTGCCCCACCCCTTGAAAACGCTGCCTCTGGCCTTCCCTCCCCGCGTGACGTCAGTTACGCGGGCGCTGTGTTTTGCGAATGTCACGCTTCCTAATGCTTTTCTTATCGCGTCGAATCCTTTAAAGTTTTGTAAATTCTTGAAAATAATAGTGCATACGAATGTTGCATAGTACCTTGTTGTAATAGTACCACGAAAATCTCTTTAGAAAAGCAGTTTTTTAATGTTCCTTGAGTTGTAAAAAAATGCATGTGCTGATACATAGTTAGAATCAAGAACGTTTGAATTTGAAGCAAAATGCTATTTTTATTCTTTATAGTAACAGAATTATGTTATAAAATAAATTTCTATGCAATTATATTATGTAATTGTATGTATTTGTACTCTAATTTAACTATATATAATTAGATAATGTAGATTAAAATAATTAATTTGAATTGAAATACCTTTATTAAGATTGGAAATAATTTCTCAATTATTTACAGATTTGAAATAAATGTACACACATTGCAATTTTTAAATAAAATCACATATTCTTTTTAAGTTACTTAGATATAAGTAAAATGCTTTTAACGACTTGTAACACGTGTTACGACAAACATGTTCAAGTAGATATATTGTCTCTTATGTAATTATGTGGAACGCAGAATTCACGTTTTGTATATTATTCTCGTAACAAGTCCCTCCAATCCCTGTAACTATGAAAAATATTTCACATTCTTAATGCAGTTATTTCCATAAATTAAATTTAGTTTTAATTTGTATTTGAATTCATAGAAGCAATTTAGTTTATAACATAAGCATGTTATATGTTACAATTAAGAATAAAAATACTTGTTTCCTTTTTGAACATTGTTGAACCTAACTATCAACACGTATTTTTCTACAACAAGTAGGTGTGTAACAGTAACTATCACCTAGAACCTCTTTAACACACACGCGAGTTATAAAACTTAGAAATAAATTCGTAAAACACAGCATTTAATTGCCGATCTCCATTAACTTTCTTTCGCAAATTTAATCAAATTAAAAATGGCCAGATAATTTATCCAACTCCCACTCTCTCTAAAAATTTTTTTAATACAGTATATGTACATAATCATTTCTAGCCTCCGTGGACCTTTAACAGTGCCAATAACACCTGGAATAATCTCTATTTTCTTTTTAAATGTGCATTAATTGTTTGGATTTTTCAATTTTTAAATATAATTTTAACTGGAATTTTTGTGATGAAATTTTGTTTAATTTCATTATTGATTTAATTCGTTTAATTTTTGCACTGCAAATTTTGTAATTTAAATTATCTAATAAGTTAAATGCTCAATAAAACCATTCTGTAATTAATTGATATTTTTCCTATTTATTGCACTTAGTTCTTATTTTAAAAATAAAACACTAATTGTTTATTAAATGATACAAGCATTAGTTATGTAAAACAAAAACAAATTAAGGTCCATAATTAGTAATAATAAATTAGCAGACAAAAAACTATTAACATTGGAATAACTCTATTTACATTGGAAAATTGATTTTTTAAAATTAAAAAGCATTTTAATTAAAATAATTTATATTAAAGTAATATTAATTCAAATATATAAATAAAATTTACGACAACCGCTCCACCCCCCAAAATTTCTTTTCTAGTCGCGCCCTAGGTGACGGAAGGACATATAGCATTTTTAAAAGCTTCCACTTTTAACTTTATAAACGTTCTGTGGGAGCTGAAATAAATTTTCTGGTGTAATTTTTTTTGGGTACTATTACAACAAGTTATTATGCAACATTCGTATGCACTAATATTTTCCAGAATTTACATAACTTTAATGGATTCGACGCGATAAGAAAAGCATTTGGAAGAGTGACATTCGCAAAACACAGCGGCCGCCTATCTCTGGCTTTCCCAGTGGGGTCGACTGACGTCACGCGGAGAGGGAAGGCCAGAGGCAGCGTTTTCAAGGGGCGGGGCTAAGCGCAAACTTTGAAACTTAATTAAAAATAAACTAATGGTTGGATTGAGGTAAAATTTATGTCTATGTTCTTAGAATCGCATGAAGTTTCTTTTACAAATGGTATTTCGCTATTTCCCGACTCATGCAAGTTCCCCATTATGGATAGATGGCTGGGAGGCCAGTGTCCACTATTTAAAACTGAATGGAAAGTACACAAAGCGATTTGGTTGCACGTTCCGAAATCGCCATGTGTGTACTTCAAAATAATTTATATTTTTGTTTAGTTTAATTAATGTCGAATTAGTGGTTGCGCGAGTGCTATTTTTTTATATTTTACTAAGTCCATCACCTAATTATAAACTATTTGTTTTTACATTTTCAGAGCATCTATAATTTAAATTATTATTTTTAGTAGTTTAACTTTTTACATGATTAATTTAGATATAGGTTATAGGTTTATGAAAACCTTTTTTTTCTCATGACAATAAGGGTGTGATATAGATCAGGCATGGGGTCTTATGATAGATGAGTAGATATACTAAACTTTTGGAAATTAACCTTTCCAAAAGCAAAAGTTTTAAAATTAAAATACCTTTTACTAAATAGGTAAGGTTAGTTTGATTATCGGCACACTAGAACTACACGAGGGCTATTGATGAAGGGCGTTATAATTTAGAACCACAGTCAAGTGACGAGACGACACCTGAGGCACCCAACGAAACTGTTTAGGACGACATAGTACGCAGCGTTGGAACATATTTTTTTAAGCATATTTAACGTGCAGTCCTACTACACGAAGTATATTATTCGGCGGACAGTTTTGTCTGCAAGGGTCGTCTATAGGTCTGCAGTTATTTTGGCAATGCCCAGACCCAAACCTGGGACCTTCCGCATGCAAGGCGAACGCCTTTATTTGTAGCCCATTTTATGTGTCGATTATTCGAAAATGTTCAAATTAAAATGCAATTTTTAATTAACACTTTTCCATTATCAATGTGCATGAGCAATTTTAGCCTACTTATCTTTTTTTATTTCGAAAAATTGAAAAAGTAGGTATATTGACATGTTGACGATGTCCGTCCGTGCCGCCCTCCCAAAATCAGTTATATTCGCCGGATCTGTCTGGATGTCATGTCACTGGACGGCAAAGTAGTCGACCGTAATTTTTCAAAAATCCAATCTCTCCCCTATTTTTCACACTTTATAATTTTACTTTTCCTAAAATTAACATTCGATTTGCATTTTATAAATATGCTCCTTCCCACAAATTTATGTTTCCAATCAATAATAATTTTGTGCGAGAATAAGACTTTATTTTCTGAAAAGAACCATTCCGTTTTTCTTACAAAAAATATCCGATTATTACTAAAATTTATAACCAGCAATTAGTTAATAGTTTAATATTAAGACGAAGCGGAGTTGTACTTAAACTTATTTGGATTATTTTTCCGATTAGTATATTTAAATGAAGCTGATAATATTTGTCTATAGCTACTTATTTCTATCATTTATTATTTTTTTTTGGTGACTTGCTGATATAAATATATTATTCAACTTATTGAATAAATAGCATTATTTTTAGTGGAATGTATTAAACGTCACAAAAAATATAACCGTCTATACTAGTTGCAATTTGGCAACATAAACGTTAATTCGTTTTGTTGACTTTAAAATATTGTTGATGTTCTCCAACTTTAGCAATTTGTCATCATTTAGCATTTGTCAGAAGCTATGCTCATGTTTTATAATGAAAATTTAACTATTTAAATAAAAAAATATATTATTTTATGTTGTATATTATCAAAAGGATACAATATCAATAAATTTAATGCATCGTCATCAATGCTAAGTCTATTGCGATTCAATATTTAAAAAATCAATATTATTAAGTTCCAGGGTAAAAAGATTTAAAAAAAAAAATATTTTTTCTGCAAAAATAAATATTTTTTCAAGTTACTCTACACTCTCTATTTTTCAAGTTTACTCTACACAAATACGCATTAGCGAAATTTTATTTGAAATCACACCTATTAAATAACTCACTGCCTTATATTAGAACGATTTCTGCGAACAATTACTTCCATTCAAACCTATATTGTCCTCCCATTATGAAATTTAACATATTAATAGTTAATTACAATAAGTAGAGCAAATAAATATGTGTGAATTGGGTGGTTTTGGGAATTTTCAACTTGTATTTCTAAAAAAAAGTTTACAAAAAAAACCTGTTTAGCATATCGGATTAAAAAAAACATAAAAATCTTCAACAGCTGTTTAAAGACATCATAGTGTTGCCGAATTCGTCCAATCTGTGACTTTTTGAGAGTCAAACGGGCATGTTTCACGTCCTGAGTGGCAACAGTTCCACGGGAATGAAAATATGTTCTCGATTGGTGTATTATATCCTCGTGACATCTTACTATTGTAGTGAGCAACCATGCCGAACTACCAATCAACGAAATCGACAATGAAATCCAGGTCACTTGAAATATACGAGTAATTTAAAAATAATTTGTGGAAAATTAAACACTGCATTTCGCCTCCTAGTTTTACCAATGTACCAAAATATATCCGCTTCTAAAATGTTAAGGTTCGATATGAGTATTTTCAAAATACATAGGACGTATATTTTTTTGCGTATAAATACATAGGACGTATATTTTTTTGCGTATAAATACATATGACGTATATTTTTTTGCGTATAAATACCATTTAATTAGAATGAGTTTCCAGGTCGAGTAAATTTGTTTGTTTTCTTTTTGAAAGTTTCGTGGGCGCCTTAGAAATCCTATAAACGGGTCGTGCTTTGCAAAAAGTAACATTAAATTTCCCCGTGTATATGGGACTGGTGCAGGTTAAATCAATCGTAGTCCTGGCGCCGCGTAAGAAGTCGCGATAAGATTATTTAAGTGCCAGTTCGGGTTTCGGCCTCGTCACTTGACCCTGATTCCAGAATATGAGGCCAGTCGCTAATAGTCCTCGTGTAAAGAAACCTTGGTTAAATTTTAAAGCAATACATATAAATATCAATCGTGATAAAATAATTAACCTTTTCTCTACTAGCATTTAGTTATTTGCTGTATGTAATATACTAATTAATGAATAAAATATTAATATTGATTATTTTTTTAAATATAGCTATAATTAAAAAATTATTTTGTATTTTTCTTCTTCTGAGATAGGTAGAGGCATTGAAAACAAGTTCAAACCCTCCAACACAGCACCGGCGATCCTTTAAAAGTGTGTTGTCTGGTTATGTTTGTCGCCTGAAACCTGACCGGTCCGAGTTCTTAGAATGGGGGGAGTCTTTTATGACTCCTGAACGGGGATTGCATTGTATTCTTCATCACTTCAAGAGCAGGGAGCATTCACGAATTGTACAACTTTCGCCTCCGATTTGGCTTTGCTCGGAGCTTTCGGCTTATCAGCAGAGGGGGATCTCTTCGCCAAGCAACACTACCCCCTTTCACCAAGTTGGCTACTTTTTGCGGTTTCGGCTGAGTGGACTGCCACGAAAAAATTCGATCAGATGCATGAGGGAAACTATTTATCATTGGTGGATAAAAAATTTAACTACCGTGATACTTGCTGCATTTTTTACATTACTAGTTGCGTTTATTTTTGTCTAATTGATTCCAAATACCTAAAAACAACTTCAACGCGATTCTTTCAAATGACAAAAATTTTAACTTCTGGTAGCAAACATTTAATTGCCTTTGGCGAATATTAAGTTAACGACAATTTGTATTGTTGAACATTATGTTCAAATAATTGCATTTTAATAATTAAATATCAATACAATTACATGTAAAAATTGATATTTACATAAATAAACGAAACTATACTTTTTCATTACGCTTTCGCAAGTGATAAAGTCACTAAAAATGTACAACCACCACTTCTACAAAAAAAACTAAGACATTTTAACACTCAACTTATAAAACCGAATTTGTTTGGACGGACACATGCACTATGCTAACACCAAATTTCCTATTTTTAATCTTTCGACTTAAATAAAAGAAATTAGGCTCAAAGTGAAATGCATACTTTTGTTAGATAGTGATAATACAAAATGATATAGAAAACAGAATTTCTCTAACCTGCAATTTCGACACAGTCTATTAAACATCTTGGCCAAAGTCAAAATGTCAATTAACTTAGTTGTTTATGAATTTCATTTAATAACAGCTCACAAGACTGCAAGGGAAAGATTTGGTACAAATGACACTATTAGTATCCTTTCATCTATTGCTGATTACTACTCATTTTATCTGGTTACTTTCTCCTCACATTTAACCAATTGAACTCTCTTAAAAGATTCTTTTGTTCTACAGCTACATATATACTACTGTATCCGCAAGAAGGAGAGGACTGTAACTTCTTCAAAATTTAAATTTTAAATATCCATCCACCAAAGAATCACTATACTTCCCTTCCAAATTTTAATTCTATTCGTCGAATGATACAAATAATTTTTGTTTCGAAAGGTATATAAAAGCTGTCACATTATCTCTTTGTGAGTATGTCTGTCTGTAGTCCTTAAAGATAAGTTCAGTATCGCTAATAAATGCAGTATAACGAAACAGATATCTTTCAATAAAACTGTTGTTTTAGCTTCCACATTACGTTTATAACGTAAAAAGTGGAAGGTTTTATAATCGTTCAGTCCGTCTGTCTGTCCGTCTGTCTGTCACCCACTTTCACAGAAAGAACCACAAGTCCCACAGACAAGTGGGATACGTCATTTTAAAGCAAAAAATCAGATTAGGCTACATTCCAAATTTCATTAAAAAATTTAAATTAGAAGTTTATTTAAATTTAAATAACTAAATTTTTTTATCTACATTGAAATAACATGCAAATTCTATTTTTATTCATATTTTCACTGTTGTCATCCACAAGTCCCACAGACAAGTGGGATACGTCATTTGAAGCAAAAAATCAGATTAGGCTACATGCCAAATTTCATTAAAAAATTTAAACTAGAAGCTTATTTAAAATTTAAATAACTAAAAATTTAATCTACATTGAAATAACATACAAATTCCATTTTTATTCAATATTTTCACTGTTGCCATTTCGTTAAACGTACGAGAAACTTTTGTTAAAATAAAAATACACTTTTAAAAAAATATTTATTTATGTGATATAATTCGGTTTGGATTGTTGTATTATCACAATAGAGTTCTTTTAATGGTTCTATATATATGTATGAAGAAAGATGCATAGAGAATTCTAACTTGGCATAAAAAAATATGCTAAGTTTCGCTTTTATTTTTAAAGCATCAATTGTACAAATTATATATTTTTTGAACTGTAAAATAATTTAACAAACTATAAATAAGTGAATTTTCGAAAGAAATGTAAATGGGAAATTGTGGCGACAAAAATATTTGTTAAAAAAGATTACATCATTATTCTTCGAACTTCAAACAAATTTAGCAAACGATAAAGTCTAATTATTAAATCTGAGAAAGAAGATTAATGAAATAGTTAATTTTGGCGTTTAAAACTTTGAATTACAAATAGCTAAAGGCCCTGTTTTTATTAGAATTAAATCACATTTGCCATTCGCAACAATCGCTCGAGAAACTTTAATTCTTTTAGACAATAAATTAAAATAAATTTATTTTTGCGACATCGAACCGTTTGAAATGACGTCAAATATATTTCACTACGGAATCCTTGTATGTTGATATGAAATGTTTTCATTCTATTTAAAAGCGAGGAATAAGACATATTTATTCTTTAAAATATAAATTAATTTTTGCAAACGATAAGTAATAATTATTGAATTTTCGAAATAAAATAAATGAAACTAGTCAAATTTAGCTTGTAAATGTTAAATATAGAATTAATGTTGTGTTTGGCGCGTGTTTTCCTGTTAAACACAAATATGTGGAAGCGAGTTAAGTGACAGATTCTGTTACAAACCTACTTTTTCCTTATATTCTAACTTATTATCATAATATAAATTTGTTAATGTTTATAATTCTCTTTAAAATCTTGCCTAAAGTTAAGGACCTCCGTCATGGCTAATGTGACCAAATGTTTAAATTCCTAATTCAAAACATTTTATTTCCTACAACTCTCACCCCCCACCGTCTAATTCATAATAAACAACAAATAATTGAGAAATAATCGTCACCATTGTCCTTATGGTAATAAAAGTATAAAAACTATTTAGTATTTTAAGGTCATATTAACATTTTAATCAGATTATTTAGCAAAAAATGTTGTCAAATCTAGATTTTATACTTTTCCCGTTTTCCGAGACTATAGCAGAAAAGCGCGATGTTTTGACGGAACATAACTGACCGTGAGACAAAAAACGGGTCTGTCCAGACAAAAAAAGGGACGTCTGGTCACATTATTAATGACAGGCGTGGAACTTATGACCTGCGTGATAACTATTGTGTTTTTCATTCTTTTTAGTAAAACGAATGAAAACACAATAACTTAAAAATTTGTTTTTGTAAATCGGATTTACAAAAAA
>JAFNEN010000957.1:0-95502 GCA_019343175.1 Oedothorax gibbosus | reverse complement strand
TAGTTATAGTTATATAGTTATTATTTGAAACGTACCAATTTTAATCGCAACAAAATAAAAGAATATTAGGGAAAGAAAAACTTACCTTGTGCAAATCTTTTTTCTGAAATTGAAGGTGTTTTTAACACAAAAACCAAATGGCGGCGAATGGATGTCACGTAGTTTCCCTTTCACCAAAATAATGGTTCCGCGATAATACCTTCTGCGCATGCGTGAACGATCCCATTTTCACTATAATAATCGTGAAACTGCGGGAAACCAGATCGGTGAGGTTTTCCTAAATTAGGTTTAACTATTTTTATGGTGATATATCTTGGGCCGTTCTGGAAGGAACCAGAAAAATGGTGAAAGGTTGAACTGATATTTTTTACAGTGTATAATGAATGCTGAAATCTCTCCCATACCACCTTAAACATATATTCGATGAACAACTCCCAGTGCTCATCAACGCTCTGTTTATTTAGTGTCTCCAATTGCTAACAGTATATAGACTGCCACAATCAAGGCTTTACCTTCCTTATAATGAATGCTGAAAGCACTCACATAATACCTTGTGCATATATTCGATGAACAATTCCCAGTGCTCATCAACGCTCTGTTTATTTAGTGTCTCCAATTGCTAATTTATATAGATTGCCACAATCAAGGCTTTACCTTCCTTATAATGAATGCTGAAAGCACTCACATACAGGGTGGCCCAGCGGGTAGTGTTTGAAACAAATGAAAAAATATAAACAAATAAGAGACATGAGAAGAATTTAATGACATTTATTGAATGGACAGTTGGGCATATTGGGCAATTTATGATAAAGAGGTTCGAAGTGCCCGCCATCTTTAACAAGGACAGCAGTTAGGCGGTTTTCGAATGCAAAAATACTCCATACTCCTTACAATTACCTTCCTCCTTCCTCCATACTCCTTTTGTTTGACCAATTCTTTTTGTGAAAAGCTTTTTTTAGCTTTTGTGAGATGTTCCACAAAAAGAACTGGCCAAACAAAAGGAGTATGGAGGAAGGTATGGGTAAGGAGTATGGTTGGATTCGAGAACCGCCTAACTGCTGTCCTTGTTAAAGATGCCTTGTTAAAACTGCCTACTTGTTAAAGATGGCGGGCACTTCGAACCTCTTTATCATAAATTGCCCAATATGTCCATTCAATAAACGTCATTAAATTCTTCTCGTGTCTCTTATTTGTTTTTATTTTCTTCATTTGTTTCAAAAACTACCCGCTGGGCCACCCTGTAACAGTTTGTACATATATTCGATGAACATTTCCCAGTGCTCATCAACGCTCTGTTTACTTACGCTCGTATTCACCAGTCACGATTAAGCGCGGTTTAATCTCTGAACCGGTTCTAGTGCGGGATTAGCCGTAAAACGGTATCCACCAGCACTTAATCGCGAGCTTAATGCTATATTAAGCGCTAAAGATTAAACCCCCTCTTGAGGTGGCTTAATCTCGGACTATTTTCTATCGACCAATAGCGATCGAGCATCATTTTAGTAAACCAGAGGAAAATGGCGGATAGGTATGCAGATTACGAGTTGGATGATTTTAACGATTTACAGCATTTAGAAACTGTAGAAAGGAGGGAAAGAGTTCAATTAAATCGAAACGAAGACTTAGAAGTATTAGACGATTTCGATTTTTTTGCTCGGTACAGGTTTAAGAAAGAAACCGTTGAGCACATCATAGATCTGCTGGAGCCGAAACTTACGTGCTCTTCTAACAGAAATCGTGCTCTTTCGGCCACAGAACAGGTGTTAATTGCTCTACGTTTTTTTGCAAACGGAAACGAGCAATTGTCTGTGGCTGATCTGCAAGGAGTTTCGCAGCCAACAGTCAGCCGCACCATTAAAAAGGTAGCTATCTGTTTGGCTGAATTGAGACCTGTTTTCATAAGACTACCAGAATCTGAAATGGAAATACAAGAGGTATAGTGTATTTTTAATAAATTCATTTTGTTTTTATCTATTAAATTTATTTAACTTGGGTCTCTATGATAAGTTATTCGTTAACACAGTGTACATGTACACAGTCTTTTGATGGTTGTAATTGGCGAACACGTATAACCATATTAGTTTGTTATGTGTTTGCAATCACACCTATCATATTATTTCTATATGAATGAATCAGTATTAGTTGAATTGTTTATAAATATTTAAACACAAGTAGTAGAAGCAATTGAAAAAATGAACCAGTTGTTTCCCAGCATGAAGCTTTTCAATGTGGTTTCACTTTGATGTGACTAAACTGAAATGCTGATTAGTTGGAACAGACTATGTACTAAAACGTGTATGTGAGTCCTGATTCTGGCATTCATGTTCTGAATCACTTTAAATCCTTAGGCACTGATAGAATTGGCTCTAGTGTAGCACACAAAAAAGACTAGCATTACCAAACATTATTTTATCAATTCATTCATTATACAAGAGCTTAGTTCCAGTAAATACTGTTAAGAAGTAGGAACGACAAGTTTTTTTTTTTTGTCAACACATCTGATAGTTATGTGCAACTCAATAGATCTTGATTTTACCCTACCCTTCCCTCCACCCCTCCCACACACAGTATAAAGTCTACTAGGTATCCTTAAAATACACTTCCCATTCATAATTAAGGGTTGTATGTCAATTATTTAGTATTAGTGACTATTCTAGTGATGTATTGAAATATTTAACGACTTTTCCAGCTTAGCAACATCCTGAAGGTGTGTGATTTCTGGATGTTAGCAGAGCTATGATTTTTTCAGAACCATTTAATCATTGGGGATCCGTGTTACCTTAATAATTTTATCCCTCTTTTGGGTTTGTTTACATGATGGCCAGAAATATTTAACGCTTGTTGAAAAGTTTAAAAATGGGAAAAGTTTCAACGTGGGAATTTATCTCGTTTTACACAGCACGCAATGTTAGAAAATTAAAAATTAGTAGTTAAAATTTTATTATGTATCGCTATTACACTTTTGACTTCAAATGTTTTATTTATATTTTTTCCTAGGTTAGCCAAAAGTTTTATGACATTTGTGGATTTCCGGGTGTGTTTGGTGCTCTAGATTGCACCCACATACGCATTATAAGTCCTGGCGGAGAAAGGGCGGAAACCTTCCGCAATCGACATGGCACATTCTCGCTAAACGTGCAAACATTGAGTGATACAGATATGAAAATTCGCTCTTTGACTGCACGATGGCCTGGAAGTGTCCACGATTCTACAATTTTTGACAACTCCTACCTGAGAGCCATCTTGGAGACGGAAGTGCCAAACAACTTCCATGTTCTTGGAGACAGCGGCTATTCACTCCGGACATATCTAATGACACCATTTTTGAACCCAACAAATGATAGGCAGAGGAGGTAAGGAAATGAATCATAATGTTTGTATACTCTAGCCTCGTCACACAAATTTACTTAAAATGAAATTTACTCAAAAAGTTTTTTTGTAACAATGACTTACTCTTTTTTGACTATTTACATAATTCATTTTATGTTAAAAAATATTAATTTTCAAAACAAATTTCACTTATTAAAATAAAAAAATTCTGGAAGTTTTATGTGAAATATTTACTCTCTCCTTGAGCTTATATTCTCCTTAAGTTTATAATATAAATATTGCTCAGAATAGCAAGCCCTGAAAAAGCCTATATTTCTTAAGATAATAGAATCTGTTAATAAATATTTCAACAATCATTTTTACATACTTATTAAAAACATTTCTTTAAGCCAATTGGAAACTGTTCAGTCTAAAACAATTTTATAAAGCATACACATCCAGCAACAGTTCAATACAGTTGTCGACATTGTTATATTTTGCTGATAACATTTTTTTTAAGGTACAATGTATCTCAAAGGTTGGGAAGAAATGTTGTGGAAAGACAATATGGACTTTGGAAAAAAAGATTTGGCTGTTTGCAATCTGAATTGCGGTATAAATTAGATACGACTATGGCCATAATTGTGGCAACAGCTGTACTTCATAATATAGCAATCAACTTGAAAGATTTCATTGAAGAAGACCTGTTATCGGAAGATGATACTTCGGTGATTGACCTTCCGGATTCCATTGGTGGAATGGCTAAGCGGAATTTGATTGTGAATGAATATTTTTAGTGGGGTTTTTTCAGGGTTTTATGGTTTTTTTCAGTATTTTGTGTTTAATTTAGGGAAGTTTTAATTATTTATTTATACATTAATTTTAAAAACTAACAGAACATCTTGCGAGAGATAATCAGGAATGATGTAATTTAAATTAGAACAATTAAAAAATAATTGCATATAGTTGTTAGTAAATGTATATTTAAATTTATAAATGTATTGTATAGAACCAAGTATTGTTTGTGTATGTGTAAAATTATATAATCAGGAATATTGTAATGATAGAAATTTAAATTTATAAATGTATTGTATAGAACCAAGTATTGTTTGTTTGTGTATGTGTAAAATTATATAATCAGGAATATTGTAATGATAGAAATTAGAATTTTAAAAATGTATTTGTTATATTTAATTGTCAAATAATTAGTATAAATTTAAATTTGTAAATACATTTTAAATATTGAAGGTACAAAAATGTAAAAATATATTAAGAACTAGCAAACTTATACCCGTTCTTCGCACGGAATAAAAAAATATCAAATAGATTCCAAATATGTGTACCATATACCCTGTTATAGGATCTAAACTTATTATTGTTTCCGCTCGTTATAATTATAAATCCCGTTTCATTGCCTTAAAATTCCGAAATGAAAAATACGCTATAAAATGCACTCATAAATGTCATCACAATTCCCTCATAAATAAATAAAACCTTTTAGCTCATTGGCGCGTTTTGGAAAATAATTTGCGAGAAAATAGATATAGCTACCCACACCCATTATGCAGCTCTAACACAATGACCTTCGAACAACCGACCAGCTTATAAATTATTTATAAAAGAAATTGCCTATTTGGACCTAAATTGCCACAGACACACACACTCTTTCTTTTATTATTATAGATAATACTAAAATATTAATTAAAAATGATATGAAATGTATATTTTTCGGATGTATAAAAAGTTTTCACTTTTTTAAATTTTCAGTGAAGGCAATTTTAATGTCACGCTCTCCATACTGCTCAAAAAATGAAAAGTAGATGTTAAAAAAAAGCATTTGACATGAAAACCTTAGCATGCCATGAAATGTAAACTAAGCACATCATTTACAAAATACTTATAGAAGCTTTATTCAACAAAAATGTCACATGTGAAGCATTTGGAATTCTGAAAACATCGTTCCTCTAAGTGGATGATGTTGCCATGGTGATGTTCAGATGGCGTTGCCAATTGTTAGAATGATTGCTTAATATAAATATTTATTACACATGCCAATTCTAAATATATTTTTTAACCGAAAATATTACATCAAAATATTGCAAATCATTATGAAACGAAGGTTTTTATAGAAAACTATTGCGCTAAATATCCAAGTCATAATTAAATTAACAATTTTACTTTTATCTCTTTTTGTTCGGAAATCGAAAGAAAAAACAACTGCTGCGCACAGTTTGATGATTGCAGCTTGCTGAGAAACAAATAACCATGCTTAAATTTGTTTAAAAAAGCCCTATTCTTTTACAAGTCTAATTGGAAACACTGTATTCGCTATTGCGATTATTTGTTTACAAATTTGTTTATGCCCAGTGGAGAATCAGCAGCCATAATGTGACGTCATAACTTCACCGACGTTATGGTTGTACTAACATGTGTTGCCAGATAGAGCCATCTGTGGGTAGTCATAGTCATTCGCATGTTTTAGTAGGACTGTGTTCGCGGTAGATGAAGGATCTAGCGGGCTATTTCAAATACCATTATTATATATAAAAAAGAACTAAATAAATTTTAAGTGGAAAATAAAAGAAAACAAACTAAAAGAACTTTTTATATAAACATAGCTTTTTTGCTTCGCGTAATTTGGAAACATGGTCAAGTGACGTGGTCGACACTAATAAAGTAGCAACCAACGGAACTTTACAAAGATGTAGATTTTTCAAAGAAAACAAGTATACACTTTAACAAGTTTCAAATTTTATTGAAAATTTAGCAAACAAATACAACGATATCAAAACAAGCAATCAAACGTTACATATTGCACCATGTCATACAGCGCCATAGGGTACAATACAAAATGAGATGGTTTGACTAAAAATACATTGAAATATAATATTCATTTTTATATATACTCTTGATACTTCTAATTCTAAATAATAAAAAATGCTCGGTTGACAAGTAAATAAAATGAAAATACCAACTTTTAAACCTACTACCATTCAAAAACACATCAAATTCACATGTTTGTGATTATGAAATTGTGATTTACTCGGATGCTGAATGCCATAATAAATACTGTGACATAATAATTGCATAAAATTGAGAACATTTACATTAAAAATGTGATTTATAAATAGTTTAATTATTATTTTTAAAATCAATTCATAGGAGATAAAAATGTTAAACATTTTTAATATATATATAAAAAAAATAGCAAAGTAAATTTAACGAGATAACAATCAACATGGTTGCCGCCTTTAAAAAAAATCCTTAAAACCCAAAGCTTATCTTTTTCCTCTTTTTATCTTTTACGCTTCTATCTTTTTCCAACTAGGAAAATTTGTAACTTTTTTTTAAAAAGGGCAACCATCATCAATATAGGTGAGATTAAGACCAACACCCCTTCTTATAAATCAACTCTATGCTTTACTACGTTTACAATAATGCATTGTTGGTGAATAAAGCTTTGTCAAATATGTTACAATATTTACAGTGTAATAAATCCATATAAATATAAAATTTGTTAAACGGAAATAAAATACAAAATTGAAGGGAATGGAATTTTAGAGTTGAATATGTAAAAGAACTTACTTATTTTAACTTTACTTATTTTAAAGAAATATTTTATTCTAAAAAAAAATCAGTTTTCAATAAATTTTGTCATGCACTTTCCTCTTTTTTTTCTGATCATGGTTTTTAAAAAAAGTAATTTTATAATATAAACATTTCTACAAATACAATAATGTTGGAGTATTTATCTATTACTAGAGTACTTAATAGCAGTAAGGCAAGATAAAATAAGGCAAGAATACTGGTATTTGGAATGCTTTACATCATAATATCTTACAATAGCCTGTTTGTGTATTCCGAAAAAAAATAGGAAAGCATAATGAAAATGACGTCATAGTTTGCCCATATATAGCCCTACGTAAGTAAATGCCCATTGGATAACTCCCAAAATCGGACAATAGACTAAGCCATATCTGCTTCTATGAGGTTAGTTCAGGTGATGTAACGCTCCTGTTTTCATTTTTGCATTTCCTGCAATTTCATTGGTTGTTTCCATTTCACTCTCAAAATGAGAGTTTTTATCGTCTGCTGTTTTCTAATTTAAGAATTCGTTACATGTAACGGTTTTAATTTGATTAATTTTCAAGAATGCAAAACATTACAAAAACGTCAATGTTGTTAGAAAACTTCGGTTTGATGATGCTTTATCTTATGCAGATAAATTAAGCGATAATTGTAGGACAGCAATTATGCCTGATTCACGGATGCAGAGAAAAGCTTGAGTTCTACTGAAATAAAAGTTGTACACAACATTTATTTTAGTAAGGGAAGAAAATATTGTATTGTTGAAAACACAAATGTAATTAAAGAATTACCAAAAATGAAAACAATACCACAGGAACTGTTGCCAGTCACAACAGGAAACATGCCCATTTTACTGAGGGCTTGAATCATGAAGAATATAGCAGAAAATATATTCATGAAGATGCCAGAGGTACGTCATTAGTGACATCAGAGGTGTGCCTACAAGCTCCACCTATATGGATGCTAATCTGTTAACAGTGTAAATGGACGGAAGGTTGAAATGAACAGGCATCATAAGATAATATAATTACACACAAAAAATCTGTCTTAATAGAATAGTCTGACAGTCGTCACAAAAAATAGATTTCCTTAGGCTATGTCCTCACTACGACATCAAACGCCACAAAAGCAACAAAATTTGGCGACTGCCAAGAGCGCCAAGCGATGCAATAGCGTGGGGTCTGACTCTGCCTAGTCGCCAATTTTTGTTGCCTTTGTGGCATTTGTTGCCTTTGTGGCGTAGTCAGGACATAGCCATACATTGATATCAGGTTTTAATACCAAGTTAAACATTTGAAGATAAAAGTCAAGCAGTGTAAAATAAATATTAATATATTAAATATAAATATTAAATCTATTTGAATACTAATTAATCAAATCAATTTTAATAATAATTAAATCAATTTTTTAATAATAAAAATGAAATCAGTTATGAGTAACATACGTTTATTTCATAAATTATTTATCAGTAATTTTGATTGATTTAAAATTTTATAAAAAAACGTAAAAGAGAGTTTTAAAAAGTGTTGGGACAACGTGTTTCCTTTACTTGACCCCATACATCACATGTGTATGGTTTTGAAACAAAATAGCGTAAAAACATCAGTGTTTAAAACATCACCTTGGTAGAATACAAAATTTCCAAATTTGTAGTATGTAACTCCTCATTGTTACCTGAAAAAGTTTCGAAACTCGGTTCCAAATCAAGATTTAAATACTTTATGGAGAAAAAAAACCTTATTTATTCTATTAGTTGCAAGAAAATGACAATTAGCAATAAGTGAGTTTGTCTTCCCTTATTTTTACATATTCAAATAATTATACTTAAAAATCAGCTCTAAAAAATTCTGATTTGCAGAATAAAATAAGAAAAAGGAATAGCGAAAACAGTCACCGGTTTTCTGTAATCACAGCTGTTGTCCAACGTGGAAATATTCTTAAGAGCAATGTCTAGGCCAGCAATGTAATTTATTACTGTTCAGACAGGATCATGGACAGCAATAACAGTATTTTCTCATTAATAATACAGAGGTGAATTTATTTATGTTTCAAACATAGCTACTGTAAGTCTGCATTTAGAAAAAGTTTGAATCAGTAAAAAAAATGCATAAATCCACTTCAAAATTTGAAAAAACAAGAGTTGGTTACCATTATGTGATACATTTACTAAAAAGATATCTAACGTGTTGTCGATGTCTCCGGCATCATTACTTCTTTGTGTTTATCAAAGAGAATATTTAATGTGATGGCAATGTTTTTGTCTATAAAAGCGATGTCTTTACCAGCGATGTTTCTTTAAGGGCATATCTCATGGACGCTTATACATTCACCCCAAATTCATTCCCAAAACTCGATTTTCAAATTTTATCTCATTTTTGACTTTGGGAAGTTGGACATAGGATTGCAAGCATTGAATGACCGGTTCCTCACATATTTTACTTTTGGGTAGTCGTAAATAGAACTTTATCCTCATGTTTGTGCAAATTTATGTTTGTTCAACAATTTTGCAATGTCTACGCATGCGCAAGATCAACGATTGAAAACGGAGCAGCATAAGAGCCGCCATCTATATGAAGACGTAGTATATATTCAAGACAAAAGCCGTAATTAATACATTTGATTGGCTCAATTACTAGGTTGGATCAACCAGGTCGCTTGAGTTTAACAACACTAAAAATACTTTCTTAAACCTCAACTTCCATTGCAGATTACATCAAACATTTCAGTTTTGCGTTGAAGATACGGTTGAGTTTAGGGTTGGGTTGGAGAATTTTCGCTCATGTGAAACGCCCTTTCTGCGATGTCTTCTATCGTTGTCTGAAGAGGACCATGGATGCCAGCGCCAGAGCGGCGACCATCAGCAGGAGATTCGCACCACCAGAGGGCGCTGCCGAACACTCCCAGTCCGGGATGCGGATACAGGCGTCCGAGGTGAGGTGGTGTCTCTGTCCCGCCATCAGGTTGTCCACCACCCGCGGCCGCTCCACCTGGCAGTATCTGCGGGTGGCGTCGTACAGACAAGTACGGTACTCACGCACGGAGCTGCAAAAGTGAACGATCAATGTTACTTTATGTTGGAAGAAGAGGTTATAGGTCGGTTAGAAGGTAGGTAGGAATGGAGGTAGGTTAGAAGAGGTTGGTTAGGAGAGGTTATGGGTTGGAAGGAAGGGAGGTTCGTTAAAAGAGGTTATAGGTTGGTTAGAAGGTAGGTAGAAAGGGAGGTTGGTTAGAAGAGGTTAGAAGGGAGGTTAGAAGAGATTATAGGTTGGTTTGAAGGCAGGTAGGAATGGAGGTTGGTTAGAAGAGGTTATAGAAGGTAGATAGGAAGCGAGGTTGGATAGAAGGGAGGTTGGTTAGAAGAGGTTATAGAAGGTAGATAGGAAGCGAGGTTGGATAGAAGGGAGGTTGGAAGGAAGGGAGGTTAGAAGAGGTTATAGGTTGGTTTGCAGGCAGGTAGGAAGGGAGGTTGGTTAGAAGAGGTTATGGAAGGGAGGGATGTTGGTTAGAAGAGGTTATAGGTGAGATAGAAGGGAGGTTGGTTAGAAGAGGTTATAGAAGGTAGGCATGTAGGAAGGGAGTTTGGTTAAAAGAGATTATAGGTTGGTTAAAGGGTAGGTAGGAAGGGAGGTTGGTTAGAAGAGGTTATAGGTTGGTTAGAAGGCAGGTAGTAAGGGAGTTTGGTTAAAAGAGATTATATGCTGGTTAGAGGGTAGGTAGGAAGGAAGGGAGGGAGATTGGTTAGAAAAGGTTATAGGTTGGTTAGATGGTAGGTAGGTAGGAAGGGAGGTTGGTTAGAAGAGGTTATTTGTTGGATAGAAGGTAGGTAGGAAGGGAGGTTAGTTATAAAGTTTATAGGTTGGTTAAAAGGTAGGCAGGAACGTACAGTTGCAGTACTCACGCATAGATCTGCAAAAGAGGAAGACCATGCTAGTTTCTGTAATAGCCAGGGCCTCCAAATCTTAGTGCAGGGTTCATACTCCATTTTTAAAAGTGAAATTCCGGAGTTTTAAGGAGTTATTTTAGGAGTACAGTACTAAAAATTCAGGCGATAACAAACACAAATGTAAAATAATTACTGTATACCCTCAGAATAAATAATGAAGCTAAAATAAGTCTTTTGATGGCAACTTTATCTGTCTCACCAGCAGTTTTTGTGGGGTATAAATCATATATGAAGAGTACAAGGGAAAAACAACTTCATTGCACAAGAATGTGCCTACATCAGGCCTCTTTGGCAACAATAGTGAGTCATCGCCTAAACCTGTGTAAGAAAACCGGTTACTCACTTTGTTTTTCTCTTGTGGCAACCCTGATTCACGCCAGAGATCAGTGGACATGAGTCACACGTTTGTATTGCGAAAGAAGAACCGAAAGAAAAATCGTTTCCCATCGCCAATGTCCCCCAAACCCACCAGAATATGGGAAGATTCCTTTGCAATGAAGTTGTTTTTTCCTTGTTCTCTTCATATTTCATGTATGTTCAATCATTTCATTGAAGGGCTAATGTTGCCCCCTGCATATACGATGGAAACTTCTGCCGTGGACAGGTAAACTGCAGTAACCATAACAATGAATTGGACCGTTTTTGCTCCGAAATTGTCAGTCTTTCAGCATTGTTTCCTTGACGTTAGAGTTATCGAGGGCTTGCAACAATGGTCCAAGTCATTAGTCTAGTTACTGCAGTTTACCAACCCCCCGGCAATGATGGTAGGTGTCTCACCAGCACTGTATCTTCTGCCTCCTGTCGTAGTCGTTCTCGTTGTGGTAGTCTCGGTTGCGCTTCTCCTCCTTCTGGCGCTTGCACTCGTCCGTGTACGATGTGATGCGGGCCATGCAGTTTGAATCTGGAACACATAGTTACGTTTTCAGAACATATTTACAAACGATTTTTCTTCAGCGAGTAGCCTGGCCAAATATTAGCTTCGTTTGAAGTTTAGCCAAGGCGCTGTCGAACGATAAAAATTACTGTTGGGCACAGACTAGGAAGAGGCTTGGCGAACCGGTTGCCAGTCTATTGAAGTTAGCAATCCATTAAATGGCCAAGGTTACTAATAGCACCTAGGGTTACAATTTATTCATTTTTCAACTACATGTCCGTGTATGTGATGACGCAGGCCATGCAGTTCGAATCTGGAACACATAGTTACATGTTCAAAACATATATACAAACGATTATTCTCCACCGCCCTCTAGCTTTAAGTTTTTAAAACTATTTCTAATTTTTTTAGGTACGTTCTGTCGCATCCATTAGATTAAACATTACTGCCACTATGTATAGAATAAGTATACAT
This sequence comes from Oedothorax gibbosus, assembly GCA_019343175.1. Taxonomy (NCBI): domain Eukaryota; kingdom Metazoa; phylum Arthropoda; class Arachnida; order Araneae; family Linyphiidae; genus Oedothorax; species Oedothorax gibbosus. Next base: position 83,314 of record JAFNEN010000957.1, on the reverse strand, counting down.
ATTTAATAGATATTGTAGAGCACGTTGGCCTATGTTTTGCTGTAACGGGTGTCTAATAGATATCCACAAAGTACATTAGACTGCGCATGGAGTTTGTGGACCTCTAATGGACGTTTAACATATTGCAAAGTCATCTGGAAGGTCTATAACCTTTCCATAATGTCCGACAATGTCCAAAATGTCCGACGAATAATACCCCGTGTTTAGGGAGTGCACGTTAAATATCCTTCAAAGTCCCAATGCTGCGTACGATGTCGCCCTTAACGGTTGCGTTGGGTGCCTACTCAGGTGTCGGCTCGTCACCTGACTGTGGTTCTAAATTACGACGCCCGTCGCCAATAGCCCTCGTGCAGCTCTAGTGCGACGATAATTCAAACTAACCTAACCTTTACTTTTGTTTACTTCTCACTACGCTCTTCACGAGTATTTTCGGCACAGTTCGGCTTAAATTTAATTAATTACAATTTGACTTTTTATAACGTTGAATTTTCGTTCTTAAATTTTTCTGATTGTAACTGTTTCTTTAGTGTTGGTTATCTTTGAAAAAAAAGGTGGGGGGATTGCTAAATTTCAATTTTTCTTATAATTTGAAATTTCTAAAAGTAACTGTGATTCATAAATTTTCATATTGAGTAACTTTCCTAACCATGGTTTTTATCTTTTGCAATTGCCTCTTTAAACTTATATAATTGCAAGCGAAAAACTATAAAGCTCATTTTCCCCCTTTTGTCACTTAGTATTAGAGAATGTAGGTTATGCTGTAGCATCCCCAATCCTGTAGGTGGCTAATTGTATGTAACTGTAGTGTATGACTTTCTTGGTGGAGGGCAAGTTCGCCAAGCACTGCGACCTCAAGTCTATAGTACTAAACCCCAGAAATGACACAGGCACAAGAGACACACATAGAAAGAGACGACACAAACACATAGACAAATAACATTTATTGACGGACACAAACATCCATGCCTTACCGGGAGTGCACTGGAGAATGTAGGTTATGCAGCTAGTAACCTTGTAGTTGCCTCAGTAACCCAAAGTCAACCAAAAGGACCCCCAAGGTGATGCTGAGTTACTTAGACATTTGTACTAGTATTTTCGTTGTTATCTAGAATACTGGTAGGAACGCAGTAGTAAATCAGCGCCATCTGATGGTTCATGCGGTTGCACGAGTGGTGAATCGCCACAACCTCAATCATGTAAGTGCAGCCTAGTGCTTACCTTCGTCTTCGAGATACAGAACCACGTTCAGATTCTCGGAGTCCCCCTGGTCCCGCCTTTCGTAGGTGTTATATTTGTCAATTACTTTTTTTTCTATTTTAAAACGTATTTACAAACGATTTTACTCTAGCAAGTAGCCTAGCCTAATATATCCGTTTCATTTCCGGTTTAGCTCAGGCGCTATTGAGTGATAACAATTACTGTTTGGCACAAACCGGGAAGAAGCTCAGAAGCAGTTGTCAAACTCTCAAGTCTTGACAGTCGTAAGTTTCAATAGTTCTCGATAATTGCTCAATCGATCATCAATCTGTGCTCAAACTAATTCTACTATCTGACGGTTGCACGTGTGGCAAACCGTCACAACCCCAATAATGTAAGTGCAGCATAGTGCTTACTTTCGTCCTCAAGAGGTGAGACCACGTTCAGATTGTGTTTAGATGTTGTTACAAATACTAAGATATAAATTTAATTAAGTTTTGAGGACATGGCGTCATGGCCTAGTTGGTAAAAGCGCCTGTGTAGTAAACAGGAGATCACAAGTTCGAATCTTGTCGGTGCGTAAGGAGTTTTCCTTATCGAACTAAAAGCACATTGATATTTTCATTCATACTTTATATAAGTTTGCCATTACCTTCGTCCTCGAGATGCGGCACCATGTTCAGATTGTAGGAGTCCCCTCCCTGGTCCCGCCTGTCGTAATTGTTGAACCGGTCCCCGCCGCCCCTGTCCCAGTCTCTGTCAGACGTGACCGGTCCGTACTGGTTTGCCCCGCACTGCCATGCCATCTCCTGGGCCTTGTCCACCAAGTAGGCCCCTTGGAACAGCTCGTCATCTCTGGTGCAGCGGCGCGTCAGCTCTTCCCGCATGCAGTCGCTGAATGAGGTGAAGGCCCTGCCATGAAAGAGGAGAGGTTAGACCAGCGATTCTTAACTAGTGAGTAGCAAACTTTAAGACGTTAACCGTAGGAGGCGCTCAGACAACTTCTACAAATCCGATTAGTGACACCTGTAACAATTACGATACGCACTAGAGAGACAAGTGGGTCAGGGCCACAGAGATCATAGTAAAAGTATTAAAGTGGAGGATCACGTGACCTCCAATTGCGGCAGCGGGGCACGCATGGAGCAAAGATTACCATGACAAATTTGCAGGTGCTGCCATCTCTTTAATGAGAAAAATATTATGGCGCCATCGAAAAAATACTATTTAATTCTAGAATTGCACAACAAAATTCTAGAATCTCACAATTTCTGGGCTGTTGTGTTAAGTACTAACGCATCAACACAAGTAAAACTAACTCAACCCATTATTGGCGATTGGCAAAATAATTTTCCAATCGCCAATAATCGGTTAATTAGGTAGGCCCCTTGGAACAGCTTGTCATCTCTGGTACAGCGGCGGGTCAGCTCGTCCCACATGCAGTCACTGAAGGAGGTAAAGGCCCTGCCACATAAGAGGAGAAGTTAGACGACAGAGATAGTAAAACCGTGCAATTTCCTCATTTCTAGAGGAGAAAAGTAAAGAAGATCCATGTTGAGGTCGGCTGCAGGAGTTTCGAAGAATGAAACAGTACTAAAATTGCACTTTTTTTAGAAGCTGTTATCTCGGAGTCTATGGCTAGTAGCTTTGTGAAATTTTTTTAAAGCATTGATTATGCTTTTGTGACTCATGAACTAGGATCAATTCTTCGGCGGTTCTATTTTTCTTCATCGCAATTTTTTTAAAGGTCAAACTCGATTTTTCTCAATAAACACTTAATAAACGACCCAAAATTAAGTATTAGTAACGAAAACGTCGAAAACATAATTTAATTAAGTAATAAAGTCTAAATTTTTAATAAATTTAAATTTTATTTTATTCGAGAAACATTTCGAAAAGTCGTGAAATTTGAAATAATTTCCTGTTTAAAAATATTTATTGAGCTGAGAAATTAAAGTACTGCTACTAACACGTAGGGTTACAATTTATTCAAAATAGATGTCATTTTATAACTTTACTGAATAATATGAATATACAGTACATATTTTTCATGATTAACTACACTTAAAATTTAACCCCGTTTAAAATGTTACTCGTTTATGGTGTCATAAACACCTTTAGTCACGCTATAACCAAGCTAAAGTGACTAGTCTGTCGCCCAATCGGTATGGTGGTTACGATCCTCACGTGTCATGGGAGTGGGCCCAGGTTCGGATAAGGCATGGATAGTTGTGTTGTCCTGAGTACATGCAGGGAACATCGTTATAAATCCGTGGGTCCGAAAGTCCTGTGGGCGGTTATAGCACAGTACCATGGGTGCAGGTTGTCTGGAGAAAATTGCTCCTCCCCTCCAGCGATGTGCCTAAATTGAGGAGTAGCGCCATCTCGCAGCAGAAGTCAGACTTCTACCCTTCATGGGTGCTCGTGCCAATGGATGCTACTGCACCCCTTCTGCCTTCAAGGCTATGTCCTGGAGGCACACATCAATAACAACACAGACTATTCAGAAAATATCTTCGACTTTGCGCAAGAAACACGAGAGTGAAGAAAACAAGGTAATTATTGGCGCAAATAGTATATTTGGGGAAAATTGTACATGTTTCGGTAAGATTGAGGCTCGCCATCTTACAGCATATACACAAACAAACTGACACGTCTACACGCGATGGCTGATTTTCTAGCCATCGCGTTCACTGTCAGTTTGTTTGTGTATATTGCTGAAGATGGCGAGCCTCTATCTTGCCGAAACATGTACAATTTTCACCAAATAATGTATTTGCGCCAACAACACAGACTAGTCCTTACCTGCACGATTCGTAGTTCGCCCCTCCTCGGGTGCTCGTGAGCAGTGCCTCGCATCTCTGCATTTCGGTCGTTCGGTAGCAACTGTTGTCCGTCCATCCTAAAGAGAACACAAAAACATACTGTTAACTCATTAATGACAATTGACATGGAAATTCGTCATGGAAAAATAAGCTTTCTGCTTTAGTTTATCGAAAAAAACAAAATATGAGACAAATGAAGACCAGACTGAACTATCTACAATGTAGGACAACTTTCGTCTTTTCATTAATCGTAAGAATTAAAAGAAATGGAATGTAGGTATGTATATACATCGTGGAATGTGCGTTCGTTTGTACCTTTCTTCCAAAATGTTATTCTGTTACGTTAAAAAAAAAAATTGTTTGAAAAGTACAACATGAAAACTCCATTTCGTTTCCTTTTTGTCGGTCTGTCTGTACGTTTTTCTCTTCACCTGGCTTTTAATGGTCATTTTTATTACATCAGTTTTAACAGTCTGATTTTAAGAAAAAAATTTTGCTTGAAAGATAACAGATATATACCTATCTTTTTAACCTTATTTCCGTATGTCTGTCTATCCCTGCCATAAGAACTTCAGTGAATTCTAATGTAACAAGGATGCAAGTGTTCACAAAGAACAATCAAACTTTTAACATTGTGACTGTGGAATCTTAAATTTTAAATGTTCTTTGATGACCCAGGATGATCTTCTACTAAACTCATTATAATAACATTAAAAACTATACAACAATTTAATAAAAATTTCAAATTTCCTAACTAACCTTCCATATGGACTGAAAGATATGGTCAAAAAACGACTTTTGGAGTAGTGTCAATCGCTACAAATTTAAGTCGGTATCATTCGATCTATAATACTTCTTGTCATGCAACGAAATGCAATATGGTACTTTAGGATTCAAATATGTGGTTAAAAAGCAAGTTTTAGGGAAGTCACAATCACCACTAATATACATAACTCTAAAATTGCCAACAATTTTAGTTTGAATTAACCGCAAGGGGGCGCTGGTTTTTTTTGGAAGCAGTATTTTGTGACTATTCACTCTCGATATATAACTTTTCTTATGATGCATCTAAATGGAATATGATGCACTGGGATTGAAATACATGGCTAAAAAAACCAGTTTTGGAGAAGTGAAAATCACCACTAAATAAGATACAGCCAGAAATAGACACTAAATTTCAGTTTAAATTGACCACTAAGGAGCGCTGATTTTTTAGAGGCATTATTTTGTGACACACTCACTGAAAAGATACTGCATGTTATGCATCAAAAAGGAATTTGGCTGTTTAGGGTTGAATAATGAGGCCCAAAAGCAAGTTTTAGAGAAATTACAACTACTCATAGATATCATAGTTAAAGTATATTAGATTGGCTGATCACGTGACCTACAATGCTAACGACGGGGCGCGCATGGAGGCTTTATAAGATGGCAAAATTGCCAGTGCTGCTGCCACTTTAAGGAGAAAAATACTACGAAAAAATATCATTTATTTCTAAAATATAAAAAAAATACTAGATAAGTATTTAGAAGGACTAGAAAAGGAAAGGAAGTCACTAAAAAGATTTCAAAATGAAGCTAGTATTTTTACGATATTTTTAAGGAGGATAGTATTTTAGAATAATTCTAAAATTACAAAAAATATCGTAAAAATACTAGTTGCATTTTGGAATCTTTTTAGTGACTTTAAATCCTTTTCTAGTATTTTTTTGTAATTTTAGAATTAAATTGTATTTTTTCGTAGTATTTTTCTCCTTAAAGTGGCAGCAATACTGGCAATGTTGCCCTCTTAAAAGGCCTCCATGCGCGTGCCGTCGTTAGCATTGGAAGTCACGTGATCAGCCAATCTAATACTTTAACTATGATATATATGCAACTACTATTAATTCAGCTACAGTCTTAAATTGCCACCGAATTTTAGTTTAAATTGACCACTAGGAAGCTCTGTTTTCTTAGAGGCGTTATTTTGTAAATCACTCAGTCACTGAAAAGATACTGCATGGTTATGCATCAAAAAGGAATATGATGCTTTAGGGTTGAATGATAAGGCCCAAAAGCATGTTTTAGAGAAGTCACAACTACTACTAATTCAGTTACTGTCTGAAATTAACTTAAACTTTTGTTTAAATTTACACTTACTTATCATGTACTAAATGTACTTATCATTACTTATCATGCATCTAAATGGAATATGATACATTAGGATTGAAAGTTATGGATAGAAAAAGAAGTTTCAGAGAGGTGACAATCACTACGAATTAAGTTACAGGCTGATAGGAAGTAAGCTGATAGGCTGGAATAGATACTAATCTTTAGTTTAAGTAACTATAATGGAATGCTGTTATTTTTTAAAGCAGTACTTTGGGACTTTTTGCTCTAGATATATGACACATCTAAGTGGAATATGAAATATTTGGTTTTAAAGAAATTGTCAAATTTTTGTTTAAATTGACCACTAGGGAGCGCTGTTTTTTAGAGGCATTTTTATGTGACTCACTCTCGTAGGAGTCGCACTGCCTGGATATGAAGTCCCGTGCTCGCCGGAAAATGTCGTTGTCTCGGTCCCGGTCTTCTCGGTTGGAACAGTGCGCCGTCTGCCACATCAGGCAGTTGAAGTCATCACGTGTCTTCCTGCACACACATAAATTATTGAGACACACAACTTATTAATTAAGACACACACACAGATGTAAACACAAGGAATAGTACTAGTGTTTCAATCCCAAAGAGGCAGCCAATAGAAAATCCCTTACAAAATAAGGAAGTTCTTCGAATTTACTGCGGTTGCTTATTTTCTCACATGAAATGCATTAGAAAAAGTTTTTAAATAAGTTAACTTCCTATTTCGTACACATTACTTTCTGATAAAAAAAAACTACTCCAATAATAAATCCAATTGAAGATTGTTTACTTATTTTGTACAGTTCAATGCCGAGTATAATTCAGATAAATTTATTATTAAAATATTCTTCATTTATTGAACGAAAATCTACTTTACTACTCGAAACTACTTGAACGAAAATCTACTGGATAAATCCAATTGAAGAAAATAGCGCATCTAGTGTTGATAAAAAAAATCTTTTTTCTGTTGGCCGTTTCGTTGGGATTGAGATACTAAAGTGACCTAGATTTGTTATTAAAGATGGTAACCTCTGTAGACCGTAAGGGCATATCACATGGACGCTCATTTATTCAACTCAACCCTCAACGCAACTCTAATCTTCAATTTTTATCCTAATTTCGACTTCAGGAAGTTGAACATATGGCTGCCAGCTTTGAATAAACGGTTGAATGGATATTCTATTTTCGAGGAATCATAAATAGAACTTCATTTTCAAGTTTGATGCACATTTATGTTTGTTCATCAATGTTGGCTGAATCGATGCATGTGCAATATTGTGCATCGATTCAGCCCACATTAAGAGTTGCCATCTTTATAATGAGGAAGAATATCTTCGCTGGGACAAAAGCAGCAATCTATGCACCTGATTGGTTTAAATGCCAACTTAGGTCAACCAGGTCGTGTGGGGGATGACAATGTTAAAGATATTTTCTGTAACCTCAACTTCCATAGCAGACAGCAGATTACATCCAACTTTTGAATTTTGCATTGAAGATATGGTTCAGTTGAGTGCTGGGGATTGAATGAATGAGTGTCAACTCCCATCGCAGACGGCAGATTCTGTCTTACTTTTGAATTTTGCGTTGAAGATATGGTTGAGTTAAAGGTTGGGTTGAATGAGCGTCCATGTGACGTGTCCTTATGCCTTTAAGACCGAGCTATCACGATCGTGCGGGTATAATAGAGAATGTTCAAGCTTTTCAAAAATATCGATACCGAAGCAGCTGACTTATACCAGTCGTTATTTGTATGAAAAAAAATGACGTGGTTCTTAAGGAGATGCTAACATTGATCCTATTAAAAGCAATTTTCCGATAAAACTCTTAATATTGTGTCTCATAAACTTAAATCAGCGCCATCTGACGGCCGGTCTTAAAGGGTTACGGGGATAGGATCGTCAGCTTAACCCCTCACCAGACTCGGTTGCACTTACTCGGTGAAGCTCACGTTGATATGTTCAATTACTACGCTGACTTTGCAATATCAATATTTATTAAATTAACATTATATAAAGATAACTAGTGTAAATACTTCGACAATTAAGTTTAACAGAAATAAACACTAGTACGCAAGCTGCAACGTTTGCTCGATCAACAAGCTATCCCGGGCGGCAGCGGTGCCGAAGCGATGATAACATCCATCAGCACACAGTCAGTTTTATACGTTCAATCCCGGTTTTTGCCACTTATTACCCAAAGCCAATAACTTTGGTTGTAAGAGATCGTTGAACAAGCACTGCATCAAGGAGTAGCGCACCCTAAGGAAGGATTTGGTCTTACCTGCACGCCTGCCTGTCGAGGTTGCCCGGTCTGCCGGTGTTGTCAATAGTCCTGGAGAGCGAGTCCCGGCACGTCGACTGTCGGTACCGATCGCAACGCTCGGTCCTGCAGCATGTGACGTCACTGCTGCCTACGTAGTCTGACAGCATTAAAAACACACACATCAGTGCACAAGAGCCACCACCACTGTTGTGTAAAGTACGAATCTCAAATTCTGGCAGGTGGAAAGTTTGAAGAAAATCCTCTATGAAACTTTTTTTCCCAACGGGGCTGCTTTATTGGCGGCATAGCCTTTGCAGACTCGGCATATTCCCCAGAACTGAGAGCTATTTTTTGTGGCACCATCTAGGCAACTATCGCTACCAATTTTGACGCTCTCAGATTACAATGAAACTGAGCTCTCTGTGGATGTTAAAGCATGCCGAGATTTAACTTTGCTGAGAGAATCCAAGTCTTTGTAAACTAGCGTAATGCACGCCGAAACCAAAAATAAAGGGAGGATGTCAAATAGAAATATTTTGGGTTCTTTTCTATCGCTTTACAAGACATTTAGACTTGTCCAAAAAAAACTTTTTGCCGGCCAAAAGGTAGGAGCTAAACAATACTTCAGCTCCAAATGTAAATGGTTCACAAAACTAGTTTTCCAACTGCCATGTAATGAGAAACGGACAATACACAACAATTAATCAGGAATCTGCAGGTCCCTGGTTCGTTTATAAGAAAGCAACCAGGGAACAAATCAGAAGTTATACTTTTATGGTTTATGTTAGTGTTTTAATGATTGTAAAACAAGATATAGGAATGCACTATTAATTGATAAATATTTCTAAAGGGTTGCTTGGAATATAGTTTTTTTAAGTACCGTTAAATGGGGTAATTTTGGCAAACGCTTCTCAAGCTAATAACTTCTCATTAAATACATTATTTTAAAATGTACTTGAAGTTTCCAATTATTGAAAACTCTGACTTGACTAGCTATGAGTAAAAAAAATATTCAAGAAGAATATCAGCTCTATGGTTTTATATGGACCAAAGGTCCTTAGGCCAAAGTTACCAACTGTCCAAAAGGCCAAAGTTACCCCACTAATACAATTTTTTTGTACAAATCCCTTAATTTTGTACATTAAAACAATACAATTCAAAATTACCATTGCTTCCTCCATATGGATAATTCTGTCCGCTGGCATATCTGTCCCTGTTTCTGTCGTTATATCTATCATTGTTGAAGTTGGATCCCCCTCTGTTGTTGTAACCGTCCCTCTCCCGGTCGTTACTGTAACGGTCCCCGTAACGGTCTCTGTCCCTATCTCCGGTTCGGTCTCTGTCCCTGTCTCCGGTCCGGTCTCTGTCCCTGTCTCCCGTTCGGTCTCTGTCTCCGGTTCTGTCATATGTCCCTCGGTCCCTTGTCCGGTCCCAGTCTGAGGTGGCGCCCCCTGGTGACTCGCCACAGTTCCAGGCCAGATCCTGTCCGCTGTCGACCAAGTACTGTCCAAGAAGTCTCTCGTCCTCAGGGCGGCATCGGTTGTGGACTGTGTCCATTACGCAGTCGTAGAAAAGGTTGTACTTGCTGCAAAGACACAAGTTGGTTTGTTACAGAATCTGTCACTTAAATCGCTACCACACAACATTTGTGCTCAACAGGAAACACACTATATAACAACACCTCAGAAAGAAATTTGCCGAACAGGGCCTTTAGCTAGCTCTAATAGGGTATTTGACTAAATCGGGGAACTGCCCAAAAAAGTTATAAAAACATAGTATAGGAACTAGAAAACGCATATTCATTGGTTTTTCTTCAAAAAATTACTCGGATATTATTTAAATCAAGTTTTAAAATCGCGATATTTCAAAGCTTGGTCACGTGACTGCAAACGCTACTCTGATTGGTGTGACGTCACCTGGCATTAAACCGTCCCACACGCTATTCAAATTTAGTCATCCTAAAATTTTTAGCGCTCTTTAAGTCCAAACTGCATAGTTTTTTTTTAGATTAGTCTTTTTTTCTTTGTGAATTTAGTGCTTATAAATATTTAAATAAAATAAAATTAAAGGATTCACAAAAACGGCCAGCTCAAATTTGCCGAGAATCGATGCCTATGATGGTAAGACCCTTGTTTTTTTTTTAATCTTCTTCGGATTTCTGTTCTGATGAGTTCCGAAATATTAAAACTTCAACGGAAGTAATAACCAATTTTAAAAGGATTATAAGGAAGCTATTAATATTTTTAATGAAAACGTCCTAAAAGTGTAAATAGTAATCCAGTTAACAAGGGAAAGTGTTATATTTAATGTTGTAATGTTAACTAGTTTCATATCTTTTTCTTTGCCTATAGATGGCGCCCCGAAATCATTTTTTCTTGTACTAATCTAGAAATTAAGAAATAAGTTAAGCACTTCTGTTTACAAAAAGTTGTTCTTGCGTTCTAGTAAAAAGAAAAAACGTTATAAAAAAATCTATTTATTAAAAGCTACATCAGTTTTCCCCTAATTTTGGTTTCACTAGACTTCAAGTATATTTTTTTCATACCTGCATTTAAATATCTAGTACAACTTTTCATTAAACTCAATACTTGAATAAATTATCTTGTACAAAATTATTAATTAAATTTAAAACAGCTTAAGTTGTTTGTGAATGATCTTATTTTCGATGTTTTCAAGCGTTAGTCCAGTAAATTCAAACTTTAAGCTCAAATACAGGGCCTTAGTATTTAAACGAAATCACCAAATGTTTACATTGCGGAACGGCACACACAGTATAGCGATAGTTAATCATTAGAAGAAGCCAAAATATTCTACGTCTCCGTACTTGATCAAGGTGTGTAGCCCAAATTTAATGTAACAATTACGTACCCATTTCACCAAAAAATAAGCACTTATAAAGTAACAAATCCGCAAATGAGTGACTTATATTGAAAATCCTTGACATTTTAAATTATTAATTATAACAAAAATTGCATATGCGTGTATAAAATAATCATTTCTAAATTGGCTTTATTCAATTTTAAGGCTAGACATTTTGGCAGATGGGGCGGTTGTTTTAAAAAAAATTTACATGAAAAAACTTCATATCACATGAAAAATTCATATGAAGTAACCTAATTTTATATTTAAAAATACAAAACGATTTAACTGCGGCCCTCTAATATTTTTATGTACGTTTATTTAGGATGTGTGTTAGTTCAGATTGAGTTTTTTTATATATATTTTTTATTTCCACTATTTTTTTGCTTTACAAGAAAACGCTCTGGTGCCATTTTATCTTAAAAAGTCAACCTAAATCTTTAAGGGAATTGACAGGTAAGTAGCGGATCATGAAATTAAAAAGCCGCGAACCAACCATTAGTAACAAAATGCTAAATGTTAAAAAAAAAAAACATTTAATCACCTCTACTCACTCTGTCAATAATAAATCAAAGGAAATTGGAGTATCAAATACAACAACAACAGCGATCACTACGGATTCTCCCGCATGTCGAAACCGTTTGCTGCCAGGTGACGTCACATCCTTCAAATTCTGCCGGGGATCGTTTTGGGGGCGTGGCTTATAGTTAAATTTTAATTGCGTTTTTCTCCGTTTCTAGGCGGTATTTGGAAAAAGAAAAAATACGGGTCTAATATTTTTTGCCTAGGAATATTTTAAGCAAATAATTTTTTTTTAGTCAAATACCCTATTCAAACTGTTTAACTCCAAAATTAACCATTTTCATTTAATCTTCTTTTGCAGATTTAATAATTATCTTTATCATTTGCTAAATTTGTTTGAAGTTCGAAGTTTAATGATGTATTTTTTAATAAATATCTTGTACCCCACTTGTTTATGAAACTTGCGGTTCGTTCGGTGAAAGTGGGTGACGGACGGACAGACAGACTAAACGATTATAGCACCTTACACTTTTTACGTTATAAACACAGTGTGGATGCTAAAAGAAATAGTCAAACTCGGTTCCTACGACAACTCGTTTATAACGCCATAATTGTTCAGTCCCTTGAATTGTCCATAAACCTTAAAGTTATACACTGACTACCAACAAGTATGTTGGAGACAAGCCATTTTATTGTGTATTTTGTGCACGAGGCTTAGTTTTGTACATTTAGAAATTGTCTCGTTTTTCATGTTTTGCGCACGCGACATTCTATTTAGTTTAAGTTTTAGAAAATATCTTTAGAATTCGCTTGTAGCGATACGGTTTTAAGTGTAACGGTATTTATGTGCCGGCAGTTTCATCTATTTTAAAGAAATAAACCTAAATATTTGTTTTTCTGTGAAAAGAACTGTTTTTGTTGTACATCGTACTTCATTTGGCGCCCGAACAGGGACCACGGCAAATAGAAAATGGCAAGCTTCTTTAAAAGTGGATACAAGAAAGCAGATTTGCTAGTGGTTCTAGAAGAAATTGGTGAATCAGTGCCGGTTGGATCAACTCTAGCAAAATTGAAGGACTTGATTTTGGCTAGCAACGAATATAAAAAGGATCCAGAATTTGTTAAACAAGTACTTGAGGATACCGTTAGAGAGAGAAAAAAACAAGAAGAAATACTTCTTCAAAAAGAAAAAGAACAAGAAGAAAGACTTCTTCAAAAAGAAAAAGATGCTATGGAGTTAGAAAAAGCCCGAATGTCTCACGAATTAGAAATGGCCAAGATACAGGCGCAATGTCTAGAAGTGAATACTCAAAATGTCGCCAATCCAAGTTCCGTTAATGCCGAAGCAGTGAATTCCAGGAGGAAGTTTACTTTACCGAAACTAGAGTTCAGACAGTTTGGCGACGATGTCAAAGAGTGGCTCCCGTTTTGGAACCAATTCCAGCACATCGATAATGATACGGACATTGCACTTGAAGACAAGTTCCAATATCTGATTCAAGCCACTGTGATGGGTTCCAGAGCGAGAGAGATAGTAGAAAGTTTCCCGCCAACTGGCGAGAATTATACTAAAGCCGTCGACAGTCTGAAATCAAGATTTGGAAATGAGGATCTTCTAGTCGAGATATACGTAAGGGAACTTCTCAAATTAATCATCAATGTTCAGGTGAATAGATCTTTTCCGCTTACATCTTTATATGATAAACTGGAAACTTATCTAAGAGCATTAGACACTCTTGGAGTTACTACAGACAAGTGTGCATCTATACTTTACCCGATGGTAGAATCTTGTTTTCCGGAAGAATTTTTGAAGGCATATCATCGAAGCAATTCTTCAACTCCTAAAATAGAAGCAAAAGAAAGGCTGAACAAGCTGATGGTGTTTCTAAAATCAGAAGTGGAGGGTGAAGCTCGAATTAACTTAGCGATGGATGGTTTTGGCCTGCTCAAAATTGAAGATACCAGGGTTACAAAGAAGAAAAAAGTTGCATATGAAATGAATAAAATCGGAGCACCATCAACAGCGTCTGTCTTACACGCAGCTCCTTACGCAAAAGAACAAAGAAGAGGCTGCCTGTTTTGTGATGGTAAGCATAATAGTTCTGATTGTTTTTCCGCCCAGAAAAAGTCTTTAGCCGAGAGGCAGGAAATAGTTAAAAGTAAGAAAGGATGTTTTGCCTGTTTGGCTCTCGGTCATGTAGCTAAGCGGTGCAGGAGTTTCGTAAAATGCCTTATTTGTGGTAGAAAACACGTTACACTTATGTGTGATAGCCTGGAAAAAATTAGTAAATCAGCTTCGAAAGAACGCGAAGGTGTGCAGACGGAGACGCCTGTAAATGATGTAAATATGACGCATTTAAATCAGACCCCAGAAGTTTTTCTGCAGACTTTGGTCGCCAAGCTTGTAGCCAATGGTAAAGAAATGAATGTCCGTCTTTTGATTGATACAGCATCGCAGAGATCCTACATCGTCAATAACATTGCCAAGTCGATGATGTATACCCCTTTTGAAGAAATAAACGTGACTCATTCCCTTTTTGGAGGTGTAACCACTGATGCTAGAAAACACAAGAAGTATGAAATAACAGTTGCATCGCTAAAAGGAAAATTCTCATGCAAGCTGGAAGTCATGGGTCAAGAGGTTATTTGTGAGAAAATATTACCAGTAAGCAGTGGTCCATGGCTAAAAGAACTAAAGAGTTTAGAATTAATTTGACTGATGTTAGCCAGACCTATGAACAAGTACACATACTAGTAGGAGCAGATATGATAGGCAGGTTATTGACTGGACAGCAAAAGGTATTGGCAAATGGCATGGTTGCAACAGAAACAAATCTTGGATGGACCTTAATGGGAAAGGTACCTCATCAGAAACCTGGTACAGAAAATCTCGCCATGTCAGTAATATCACTTTTTGTCAAAGAAGCTGAGATGGCCGATCTGTGGAGATTAGACTTAATCGGAATCAAAGATCCCATTGAGAAGAAGTCGAAAATGGAAAAGGATTTTGAGGCTCAAGAACATTTTCTTCAGACAGTAAAGGTCAATGATCAAGGAAGGTACGAAGTCCGTTTACCATGGGAAGAAAACGAATCTTTTTTACCCGATAACTATAACTTGGCAAAGAAGAGATTAGAGCGCACAACAGTTCAGCTGAAATCTAAGAATGTTTACAATGACTATGAAAAGGTTTTCGAAAGCTGGCTGGACGAGGAAATTATTGAAGAAGTACCCTCTGATGAAATTGACTTACCAGGGAACTACTTGCCACATAGGGCGGTAATAAAGGAAAGCAGCACCACCCCTATTAGGCCAGTCTTCGATGCTTCTGCCCGAATGAAGGGACATCCTTCCCTTAATGACTGTTTGCACAGTGGTCCAAATTTAATCGAACTTATCCCCGATGTCTTGCTGCGTTTCAGAGAAAGAAGTATCGGTATTTCTTCAGATGTTAGAAGAGCGTTTCTACAGTTAAGTGTCTCCAAAGAAGATAGAGATTTTTTAAGGTTCTTGTGGTGGCAGAACGAAGAGAATAAAACGTGTAAAATATTTCGACATGCAAGAGTGGTTTTCGGAGTAACGAGTAGTCCTTTCCTTTTGGCAGCTGTCATTAGGTATCATATACAAAATGTTCAAGGCTACGATGCAGATTTCAAGAAAAGGCTCTTGCAGAGTTTCTATGTTGACAATTCTTTAACCAGCGTGGATACTTCACTTGAAATGGAAGAATTTAAACAAAACTCCATTGAGTTGATGCAGAAAGGCAGTTTCGAGTTGAGGAGCTGGGAACACTCACGTTGCAAGGATTTACCCTCAGAATCATCAATATTAGGCTTAAAATGGAATAAAACCGAAGACACCCTCAAAGTCAATATGAGTTGGTTGAAAGATATAAGCATGGAAAAAGTCACCAAGAGATCTATTCTGTCTGTGGCGCACCGCATTTTTGATCCCATCGGATATACCGCTCCAGTCATGCTGTGTCCTAAGTTGATGCAAAAGACATGGGTGATGGGCGTTGATTGGGATGAAGAGATCAGAGAAGATCTGAAAAAAGAATTTCTTCTGTGGTATGCAGATTTGAAAACATTGGAAGAAATTGAGATTCCCAGGTGGATTCAAGTTACCTCAGAAAATCTAAAGAACTGTTCTGTACATACATTTTGTGATGCCAGTAAAGAGGCTTATGCAGCGGTGGTTTTCTTGAGAATTGAAGACGAAGATGACGTTAGAATCAGTCTTCTGTCAGCAAAGTCTCGTATTACGCCACTCAAAGGAGGGACCATACCTAGGCTCGAGTTAACTGCTGCCTTGGTGGGAGCTAGACTCGCACAATCAGTTATGCAAGCCCTCGACTGGAAGAATGTCAAGCAATATTTTTGGAGCGATTCAACTACAGTTCTTGCTTGGATTTCGAAGACAGAGAACTGGTCGGTTTTTGTAAGAAATCGCACAGATGAAATAAGAAAGTTGAGTGACATTTCCTCCTGGCGTCATGTTGCAGGGAAAATGAACCCAGCAGACCTTCCATCAAGAGGATGTTCTCCTAAAACCTTGAAAGCTTTGAAATGGTGGGAGGGTCCAACATGGCTGAAAGAACCAAAAACGAGTTGGGACATTACAACAGAGGTTGATGTCAGCAATGACGAAGAAATTGCAAAAGAAAGGTTAAAGTCAGGCGGTCTTCTGGTTAATTGCAACCACTCAACTGAAGAAGACGGGCTTCCATTGGATCCCAACGACAACAAAGAAATAACTTCTGACATCATACTCTCAACTTGCGACCGTAATTCAGATCTTTCATGGATCTTCTCTTATTTTTCTAAATATTCAAAGATTATACGAATGGTAGCTTGGATGCTGAGGTTCGCAACTAATCTACATCTCAAGAAGGAAGAGAGAAAAGCTGGCGAACTTAAAGTTTCTGAATTAGAAGCAGCTGAAAAGAGATTGGCAAAATTAGTTCAGCAGATGGTTTTTTCCCCAGGAGACGTTGCTAGGTTCAAAACAATATCTGTGTTCAAAGACGAGGAAGATCTGCTACGTGTCAAAACCAAGTTGACCGAAAGAAAGATGACACTGCTTTTATCTCTCCTATTCTACTACCTAGCAAACATAACCTTGTCGATTGCATAATTTTGGATTTGCACCTGAAAATGTGCCATGCTGGCTCCCATGTATTGATGTCAAAGCTTAGAGAACGGTTTTGGATAATCCAGAGCAAAAAGGCAATTAGAAAAGTCCTGAACCGTTGTATGAGGTGTAAACGACACGAAGCTAGACCTATACAAACCGTTCCTGTTGCCTTACCAGAAAATAGAGTGAGAGATGCGTCTCCTTTTGAAATCAGCGGAGTCGACCTATGTGGTCCCCTTATTCTTAAGAACCAATCAAAAGCGTGGGTGGTCCTCTTCACATGTGCCGTGTACCGCGCTGTCCATCTAGAGCTGATACAGTCGCTTTCCACACATGGTTTCTTCTTGGCCTTTCGAAGATTCATAGCAAGAAGAGGAAGACCAAAGGTCATCTACAGTGACAATGGAACAAATTTTGTTGGAGCCAACAATCTTTTCAAATCTATAGATTGGAAATCTATTGAGATAGAGGCTACAACTAATCGAATTCAGTGGTACTTCAGTCCCCCTGCTGCCCCATGGTGGGGAGGTTTTTGGGAGATCATGGTAAAGCTGGTGAAGACCCTTTTGAGAAAAGTTTTAGGTAAATCTTCACTGAATTACGAAGAACTTCTAAGTGTTCTCATTGATTGTGAAAGTACTGTAAACTCAAGACCCCTGACGTATGTTTCCGAAGACTCAAACGACCTGATCCCGTTGACACCTGCATTGTTTTTAGGTGAATTAACCGAGTCTGGTGTACCCGACTTAGATAACATCGACAAAGTAAGCCTAAAGAGAAGACTTCGTTATCAACAGAATCTCCGAGACGTTTTAAGAAAACGGTTTAGGGACGAATACCTTGGACAACTCATTATGCGTCCGACCAAGAATAAAATCAATCAACGAGTAGTTGTGGGAGATATCATCCTAATTGAAAACGAAGGCAAAAAGAAGGTTCTATGGCCTATGGGAAGAGTG
Source organism: Oedothorax gibbosus (assembly GCA_019343175.1). Classification (NCBI taxonomy): domain Eukaryota; kingdom Metazoa; phylum Arthropoda; class Arachnida; order Araneae; family Linyphiidae; genus Oedothorax; species Oedothorax gibbosus. Next base: position 65,436 of record JAFNEN010000957.1, on the reverse strand, counting down.
ATTCAGACATACGAAGGAAAAGATGGCAACGTCAGATTAGTTCGTCTAAAAACTGCTTCTGGTGAACTTGTGAGACCAGTACAAAGAATATTCCCACTTGAGATAACTGCTGATGTGGATTCCACCAAGAATGACCATACTAACCAACCAGCACCAAGCAGTGCCACTCCGATTAGACCTGAAGTCGAGGGCAAAGTTTTTGTGACCAAGAGTGGAAGAAGAGTTAAACTCCCTTCAAGGTTCCTCGAATGAATGAGACTGACCATTGAACTTTTACCCACCGTAGTACTTTTAGACGTTTTCGTTTTGATTATTTGTTGAATTATCAAAAGGTGGGAGGATGTTGGAGACAAGCCATTTTATTGTGTATTTTGTGCACGAGGCTTAGTTTTGTACATTTAGAAATTGTCTCGTTTTTCATGTTTTGCGCACGCGACATTCTATTTAGTTTAAGTTTTAGAAAATATCTTTAGAATTCGCTTGTAGCGATACGGTTTTAAGTGTAACGGTATTTATGTGCCGGCGGTTTCATCTATTTTAAAGAAATAAACCTAAATATTTGTTTTTCTGTGAAAAGAACTGTTTTTGTTGTACATCGTACTTCAAAGTATTTGGACACCTCTGATAGAAAAGAAAAACTAAACTTTATTCAAAATCAATAGTTGATAGAGCCTCCACGAGAGGCAATTACAGCGTGAACCCTCCGGGGCATACTTTCCACAAGTTTTTGTATGAGCTAGTGGTATTTTCTTCCACTCGGCTTGGAGAAGACATAGAAGTTCCTTCACCGATTTTGGACGAGTAGTGCACCCCTGAATTCGGCGATGTAACTCGTCCCAGAGGTTCTCGATAGGGTTGAGGTCTGGGCTCTGGGCAGGCCAGTCTGTGGTGTCTGAGACTGTAACCTGTATCACTGTAACTGTCAGCATTCAACTATGAAATGTTTAACTGGAACTGTACCGGTCGGCATTCTGTTCTGTTTGTAAAAGGCACGAGTAAGCGCACTTAAGATGTGTGCTGTTGTAACTAATAAGTTATGGAATATAATAAATTAATGTGCTCTTAAACGATATAACCTAATTTCCCTATACGCGCACTACACCCAGCCAACGGACATGACAACTTGGCGACGAAGATGGGATTGAATGTAGTAGTTGACTTCATTGGGTAAACCTCCAGCCACTTGGAGTGTGCATCCACGATGACCAGGAACATGTACCCGAACATCGGTCCAGTAAAATAGATGTGAATTCTCTCCCATGGCTTGCTCGGATACTCCCAATGGTGAACCTTGACTTTGTGAGGATCTGTCTTGATTTCAGCGCAGTGGATGCAATTCTTGGCAGTGTCCTCGATGTCCCTGTCAATCGAGGTCCAGACGCAAACGATCTGGCAATCGCCTTCATCTTGACGACCCCCAGATGCCCATGATGTAATTCTTCGAGAACTCGTCTCTGGAACTGCTTCGGGACCATGACACGAGTTCCATACATTATGCAGCCATCTTGTAGACTGTACTCTGCTTCTCTTCCTCTCAACTCTCCTCCTCTCTGAAGTTTCAGGAATAGCGGCCCAAGTTCTTCGTCCGCTTGCGTTCCTTTTGCCAATTCCTTAGCCGTAACAGGAAGATTCTCGATTTGCTGTAATTGGAAGAGGGTAACATCATCTTTAACCTCCAGGTCCTCCGACTGGCCAGGTAATCTTGACAGGAAATCTGATGTTTATGTTCTGCTTGTAAAAGGCACGAGTAAGCGCACTGATGTGTGCTGTTGTAACTAATAAGTTATGGAATATAATAAATTAATATGCTCTTAAACGATATAACCTAATTTCCCTATACCCGCACTACACCCAGCCAATGGACATGACACAGTCCATTCGATGAACTTCATTGGCACCATACCAAGCCTTGGTTAACTTAGAAACATTAAAACTGGCATTGTCGTCCTGAAAGTAACAGGGGTCCAACCCGTAAAACTGCCACAACATAGGAAGCACGTTGTCATCCAAAATAGTGCAGTAGGCATCGGAGTTGAGCTTACCATGAACGGGGACCAAAGGTCCCAGTCCATACCAGGAGAAACACCCTCAGACCATAATTCCACCTCCGCCGAACTTGACTGTTCTCACAATGCATTCTGGTAGGAGACGTTCTCCAGGCAGACGCCAGACCCAGGCCCTGCCATCCGAACGGTAGAGGGTGAACCTTGATTCGTCGCTCCAAAGAACCCGTTTCCACTGATCTACGGTACAATTTCGATGTGCTTTGCACCACATTAACCGAGCAGCGCGGTTGAACTTTGTGGTCAAAATGGGCAGCAGCACGACCATGAAAACCAAGCAGATGTGCTTCCTTACGGATGGTATTCATTGAAACAATACTCCCGGATGCCTGCTGAAACTCCTCGCGGATGAGGGCCATCGGTTGGGTGCGGTTCTTCCGAATTTCTTTGGACAGCACTCGTCGGTCTCTATCTCCCAGTTTCGTTGGTCTGCTGACTCGGGGCACATTCTGACAATCACCGGTCACCTTCCACTTCTTAATCACATAGGCCACTGTCGACTTTGGGTACTTCAGATCGCTAGATACTACCCAACGTCAGAATATTAGAATAATGAGAATAAAACATTTCAAAACTTTGAAAGTTGCATTTATTTTTATACACAACTAAAGTTTCACAAATTCTTTTTGTTTTATTACATTTTATAAGATTTGTTAATGAAAATAACATAAAACAATTGGCTTGATTTTGCAAATTTACTTTTAAAATCAAAATATAAAAAAATCACAAAAATAGAATACATCCTAATGGTAGTTCACAAAATTAGAATAATGCGTAAACAAATAAAATAAATTGCTCTTACAAGTTTTATTTGCAACTAATCAGTATTTGGTTGCATCGCCCCTAGCTTTTATCACATCTCGCTGTCGATCCGGCATACTTTCAACTAATTTTTTACAATTATCTTGGCTGATATCATACCAAGCACGGTTAACGAATTTTGTGAGTTCGTTCTGGTCCTTTGGAGCCAATATTTTCAGTTTTTTCTTCATTAAGCCCCATATATTTTCTATAGGATTTAAATCAGGTGAATTCACGGGCCAAGGAAGTAGTTGTACTTCATTATCTTTCAGCCAAGACAAGGTGGCTTTCGATGTGTGACATGATGCGCTGTCTTGTTGGAAGACAAATTCCCCTTCAAATAGATCTTCAGAGGCAGGGATCATATATTTGTCAAGAACGGACTTGTACACTTCGGAATTAACAGTGCCTTTCAATACACAAAGCTTTCCTAAGCCATTGGCACTGAAACACCCCCAAACCATTATTGATGTGCTGAACTTAACTGTGCGTTTTAAGCACTGTTGCTGAAAAGCCTCTCGAGAAAAACGCCAAACACGGTGACCTTGTGGACCGACAGACACGCAAAATACTGATTCATCACTGAAAAGTACTTTGCCCCAATTTTGGGTGCCCCAAAGCAGCCTTTTTCGGCACCACAACAAACGTGCCCTTTTTGTCTGGCACTAAGGAATGGCTTTTTCTTTGGTACACGTGATCGAAAGCCGATTTCAAGTATTCGACGTCGTGTAGTGCTGACTGAGGTATCAACTCCTGTTTCTCGCCACTTCCTATTTATAAAATTCACTGACCTGAATCGATGTTTTTCAGTAATCCTTTTCAGACATCTCTCTTGCCTCTTGGTTGTTATTCGTTTGGCACCACATTTTTCGCGAGTATATTTAAATTTATTGTTCCTATAGTAGTCCTGAAGAATTTTACTCACAGTTCCTTGAGAGCAATTCACCTTCCTGGCTATTTTCTGTTGAGTCAGCCCCTCATTCCGTAACGTTAAAATTATATTCTTAGTAAGAATAGAGATATCTTTTTTTCGGCCCATTCTAAGCAACAACAACGTAAATTTTGTTTTCAATCATGGAACAGTACTGTCACTACTTCTAATACGTCGCTAGTTATATGAAATTTCAACACCACGTGGACCAATCACGTAAATGGACAAATATTCTAATTTTTTGGAACGCCTTTTATCATTATTCTAATAATATGATCTTTTTAAAATTTGATTTTATAAATTTGTATTTATTTTTTATGTTTTGTGTAAACAATATATGGTTGATAGATATCTTTAAAATATATGCTAACTTCAAGGAGGCGTCTACTTTGCATATTCGGTAAGAAATCGTGTCTTTTTGATGAGAAAAACTCAAATATTTGGAATACTTTAATATTCTGACGTTGGGTAGTATGACCCTTAAGGATCGGATACCTTTTTGATACCCGATAACTATACTTTTCTCGAAATCAGAGAGCTCCGAACTGCGCGGCATCTTGCATGCGACTAATGCCGATGCTGTTTCCTATCAGACTGAACGGTCGTTCCGCCCGCCAATCTCAAAATGACGCCAAGGGCTAAACGGCAGTTATGTATATATACTCTAAACATTTCGCCATGTTAAACGCAAAATCGATTTTATTTTCTATAAGGCAAACTAAACTTTGCAGAACATTAAAAAAAATACCGTAGAGAGGTTTCGTGGATTACTTTACATAAAAAAAAAGTTGGTTATTCAAGAATAAAAAACAGCGTAGAAAAAAATTATGGAAATTTACGAAAATGAAATCTTCCGAGCAGTTTTAGTCAAATTTTGTCCTAATTTTTGCTCAGACCTACAGCCATTACTAGGCCATGAATCTGGAAGCGGTTTTTACTAAACGATTAAGAATGCACCAATTCATTCGCTGACATAGGTTTGAAGTTTCAAAAATGAATCTCTCTATTTTTATTTAATTAAACTCTATATTACCTTTGGCGGTATGGTTGCGCAATAAACAAGCCATCCTAGCGGCCACGTACTTCCAAAAACACGCCAAGGTTTGCTATAATTTTGTCGAAGAGCTGCATAGTAGCGCTGTTAACTATTGAGAGGATTATTACAGCTTCTAAAATATATGATTAATCAAATATCTGAATCAACAGATTGAAAAAAAAAATTGTAATTAATAATCGGAATGCGTCATTTAAACTTTTTGGCGTTTTTATTTAAAGAAAACATATGAATAACGCGAGTGGATGGATTGATTGATCTAAAAATGTAAACAGTCATATTTGCCTGTTTGGTTGCCATATTCAGTTACCATTATAATGAAAAAAATTAGTCTGTTTTTTTTTCATGAAAAGTAAGAAATAAAATTTTTTTTGCTTAAAACTTATTGAGGAATATTTAATTATGTTAAGGTAATCTTTGCTTATTTTTTTTATGAAAAGCAAGAAATAATATTTATTTGCCTAAATTTTAGTGAGGAATATATAATTATGCTTAAAGTAATATTTTATTATTAAAGTGACATTTTTTACCATGAGCTGTTACCACGCTGTCCTTTGATCTTGTTCATAAAACATATTGGTAATCCTCCTTACCTCAAAAAGCATCTCATAATATAAAGTTTAAAAAAACTACTGATATCCCCCAAAAAACTTTTTAAAAGTAAAAAAACGCCAATCTAAAAAAATTAATATATCATTTGCCTTTTGAAAAAAAAAAATACCGGATGCATTTGTTTTATAACAAAAAACAAGTCATTATGAAACTTGTAGCTAAAAAAGCCGTGATATATAAGAATGCCAATCTCTTATTTAAAACTTATTGGTCAACCGATCCCTTGAACAAATTTACAGTAAACTGTTAAACGATATGGCGGTAAAAAGTATTAAGGTTATGTTTTGCTACCAAAAACATGGAGAGAGAAAATAGCAAATGTATTATAGTTCGTGACATACTTATCTTTCAACGTTCATGCCTTTCTGTTGATCGATCTCTGAAATACATATGCTACCTATAATGCTAATTTAAGTTACGCTCCCATAAAAAAAAATGCGCTGTTTGAGGTTGGTGCCCATCCTTATCCCCCTCAAAAAAATTAAATCACGCAAATGAATATGAAAAAAAGCAAAATAAAGAGGGATAATAAGAATAATTTTAACAGATATATGATCTCAATACATTTATATTAAGGTATTTGCATTGTAAACAATGAGTATTTGTTAAAGGATATTTGTGTCTGTTTATCATTAGAAAAACGAGATTGCATAATTATATGCTAAACAATTTACTTCAGGGACAAATATCTTTCATAGGAAATTTCTGGCAGTCTTTCAATATATTATAAATATTTCGGACATTAAAACACAAAAACTTAACAAAAAAATCATTATTACTAACATGTCCCATTCATTTCTTTAACAGTCAGAGATTCATTTATCGGAAAGAATAGAAAGAAATATTAAGAAGGGCGCCAACCTCAAACAGCGCATTTTTTTTATGGGAGCTTAACTTAAATTGGCACCATAGGTAGCATATGTATTTCAGAGATCGATCAACAGAAGGCATGAACGTCGAAAGATAAGTATGTCACGAACTATAATAAATTTGCTATTTCTCTCTCCGTGTTTTGGTAGCAAAACATAACCTTAATACTTTTTACCACCATATCGTTTAACAGTTTACTGTAAATTGTCAAGGATCGGTTGACCAATAAGTTTTAAATAGAGATTGGATTCTTATATATCACAGGCTTTTTTAGCTACAATTTCATAATGACTTGTTTTTTGTTATAAAACAAATGCATCAGTATTTTTCATGCATCAGGTACTCTAAAATATGACGCGTTTATGAGTAAAAATAAAGTATTTTTATTTTTAAATTGAGCATTCCTGAATCTGTATAGTATCCAAAAACTGCTCATGAGTTTTTAGATATCATTGAGTAGTATTCTCAGAAAAATCCGCTCATAAATCTGATCGAGTGATCATTGTTAAAAATGCGATTTATTTTCAAAAAAACATTTTTATGCCAAAACCGTTTGGTACACCTTAGGTTTCTATGTCTACACGTTCCTCTAACATCAATCTACAATATAAATTTTTTTCAGATTTTTTAAAATATTAGATGATAGTTAAAAAAATAAAATATTCTTAAAACCTGATTTTTCGCACTACTTACTCGGCAGATGGCACCCCTAACGAGGCGGGGAAATTCAATTTGGTACACTTTCTTCAAGAACAGGAATCGCACTAAATCCTTTAGTACAGTCACAATTTTTTTCTACATCATCCTCTTGTTTTTCATCTTGTCTCCATCATCTACTTTTTTTTTATGTTTTTTAAGTAATCATTTATTTTATTAATAGTCAATATTTATTTTATACATTTTTTTCACAACTTTTAATTTTTAAACAACGAAGTTCTATCAATTCTTTCTTGAAGAAATTGTACCAGATTGAATTTCCCCGCCTCTGTTAGGGGTGCCATCTGCCGACTAAGTAGTGCGAAAAATCAGGTTTTAAGATATTTTATTTTTTTAACTATCATCTAATATTTTTAAAAATCTGAATATATATATTGTAGATTGATGTTAGAGGAACGTGTAGACATAGAAACCTAGGTGTACCAAACGGTTTTGGCATAAAAATTTTTTTTTGAAAAATAAAATCGCATTTTTAACAATGATCACTCGATCAGATTTATGAGCGGATTTCTCTGAGAATACTACTCAATGATATCTAAAAACTCATGAGCAGTTTTTTGGATATTATCAAACAGATTCAGGGAATATTCAATTTAAAAATAAAAATACTTTTATTTTTTACTCAAAAACGCGTCATATTTTAGAGCTGAAACTTGGCTGAGAAGTTGTTCATACTATGAGGTATTTTTAGGAAAAAAATTAGCCCGATTGGAATGAGGGCATTTTTCACCGTCTTATCTGGCGAGGGCCTTTAGGCAAAAAAGTATTATTTCTTACGTTTCATAAAAAAAATAAGCGAAGATTACTTTAACATAATTAAATATTCCTCAATAGTTTTAAGCAAAAAAAAATTTATAGGAAAACTTTAACTACTAAACATTACCCTAGCCATCGATAGTTTTGTGAACTAAACTCGATGACTAATTCCCGTGAAAAAAAATCCGTAAGGCTTGTAAAGATTTTTAATTTTACTTTATGTCTACCCAAATATTTTATGGACAATTTCAATCGATTGTATGCATTGAATTCAATTTAAAAGCACCTAGGAATTAGTAGGATTTCTTTTAGTGAGTAGGATTTCAAAATTTTTAATAAATTAAATTAAAAAAAACAAATGGTCGTGATAGAAAAAAAGGTTAAATTTTCCAAAATCAGTGTCCAAAAATACATAAGCTGCACAGTCAAAATGCTAAAATTCGTAAACTAGTGTTCCAAATTAAATGTGAACCAACTCTAAAATTTTGATTTTCATCATGGCACGGTAAAACAACATATGAAAGTATAACATTTGAAGTTTTTGTGAACTTTCTGTAGTTAATACCTACGTTAAAGTATACCTACCGACAAGTTTCTGGATTGAAAGAAGCGTACTGCACGCCACCTAGCGGATAAGAGCTTTCACAATTTTTCATTGTCTCACCAACGAAACAGCTACTGTCACGCCAGCTACCGCCTAAAATATAAAAAAAATTGTAATAAAGTCTTGATATTTCATTGATTTCTTTTTTTTTTAATAATTGCAATTTTGCTCCACAGTTATAACGCTAGAAAGATATGGTTGTATGATATCCAAAATGCATTTAAATTTTTTAAAATTCGTTTTTATAATTTAAATTCATTTTTTAAATCAAATGATACGAAAAGTCGACGAAATTTAAATACATTTACAGCCTAAAAAATATTGACCTGGGGAGGAGAAATTAAACTGTGATAGTACTGTGTGTGTGTGATAAAACCTAGCCATCGATAGTTTTGTGAACTAAACTCGATGCAAACCAATTAGCAAAAGATCTAAATGTGACGGCGTTACATGATGAGCATGCCACAAACCACGTGTCATCCATAGAGTTGCACAAGTATGACTAATTGCGCCATCTACCGATTGCTGACTTCCTTTTATAATCCAAATTGGAAGGCATTATTATATAGGAGGCTATGATGCAAACATCATAAATCGATAAAAAAAAAAAATTACACACTCCTTACTTAATTATAAGTATTCTGGTTAATGTTATCGATCGGTGTTTTTAAATATTAACCTTCCGTTATTGATCGTAACCTTCGATTATCAATAATATAGTACCCAGTTACTATTGCCAATAACCGATTTCGTAGCATTAGCCGTAACATAAATATTGTTTCAATTTGTACTTTGCCTAACCACCGGTGGTGTCGCATCCATGGTGAATGTACTTACGCAAATATAAGTATTCCGATTAATGTCAACAATCAGTGTGTATAAATATGCACCTTTCGTTATTAATCATAACCTTTGATCATCAATAATAATAATAACCAGTTACTACTGATAATAACCGATTTCGTAGCATTAGGTGTAACATAAATAATGTTTCAAGTTGTAGTTTTCCTAACCTCCGGTGGTGTCGCATCCATCGCGAATGTACTTGAGTCCGTTCCTGAGTGCGTCTCCGTTGCGGTTTCGGTCTGCCTCAACCGTCAGACACCGCGTCTCTCGCAGCAGGCAGTTGAAGTCTTCGCGCACATTCCTAAAACGGAAATATGTTGTCAGTTTAGTATTAGAAACAGAAAAAAATCTTCCGTTTATGATTATAAACAGAAACAAGTCGCCAGTTTATTATTAGAAAGAGAAACAACTCTTCAGTGTATTATTAGAAACAGAAAAGACTCTTCCGTTTATTATTAGAAACAGAAACAACTCTTCAGTGTATTATTAGAAACAGAAACAACTCTTCCGTGTATTATTAAAACAGAAAGAAACCGGCTGTATACTATTAGAGGATGAGGCAATGGCTCCTACAGTAAAGCATTTCCTCAGTTCATCAAAAACTAGGTAGTTACGTATAAAAGTTAATTAAATTTAACATAGATGGAACGTTGTAATTGAAAATAGCGAAAGTCAATGCAGGAATTTCAATTAACTGGTAAATAGGTGGATTCGAAAGAGGTTTGTAATCTCTTGAAAATAAAGGTTGCAAAAATGCATAAGAGCAAATTCCTTTCAATAAATGCCTAATGTTTATGTGAATAGTCTTGCTCGCATAACTTTAAATGTTTTAGCGATTTTTTTAATTTGATTTTTTTTTTGTGCAGAATTATTTCCATAAAAAATATTTTACTAAAAAATTCAACAATTTTCATATAACAGAGTCAAATTGTGATAAATCCACTAAGCGTACTAGAAAGAAACGGAACTAGATTCATGCTTAGCGTCAAAAACTACCCAAGAATCATCTATTATTTATTTGTCTTTTAAACAAATGAATAATTTTGTTGATAAATTTTTTTCTTAAAAAGAAGAATGAAGTTTGAATTTTTTTAAGTACTAATGAAGTACTAATATTGCGTTTTAAGTTAAGAAAAAAAATAGGGATTATACTTTGAATTGTTGTCAATGAGACTGAATACTTCATAAAAATCTATGAAAATAAGACGTTCTACTCGTCACTCAATCGTTTGTTTATATATTCTTAGGTAAATACCAAGAAACACGACCCCATAACTTCGAAATTCGATCATTCGTTGAGGACAACACATGAGCTGGTACCCAATTCATCTTCTGGTGATTATCCGAAAGATATAGGGATACCGATAAATATTTCGGGTAATAAATACAATTTACACACATATGCATGAGCATGTGGGAGCATACATTTTCAAATGTCTGTATTAATGTAATATACTTTCTTACTTGCAATCATAACTGTCCATACATTTACTTAAATGTACACTTTGTCCAATCTATACATTTTTTAGACATGGGAGTAAACTGATTTTTCATACGCTCAGGATGTACTGCTGGGTAAGAAAAAAAACGATCCACCCCTCGTTACTCGGCTGCTATTGATCAGGGAATTTTGTGGAAGGTGTCAATTTTCTGGAAATAGCGTAAGGAATTGAGAACTGGCAACAAAAATTGTATAAGGGGTCGTCTACATATTAAAATGAGTACCAACTTTGAAAATTCTAATGGCAACACCCATTTTTTTCATAAAAATGTTCAGCAAATTCAAAATACTCCATGTATAAAAAAGAATTATTTATTTTGTATTATTTGCTGAGATATTAAAGCATTAATTTTGAACTCGTTTAGGGGAAAATCTCCAAAATGAAAAAGGTAATATTTAGGTTGTGTCTTTTCAAAACGACAAAGCTAACAAAAGGGTTAACATAATCTCGCCAACAGATATGCTAGAATTTAACTTTCTTCACTAATATTGTGATTTTTTTTAATGTTTTTTTTTTCAATTTTGGACTTTAAAAATCAGAAATAAAATAAAGGCTAGAAGAAGAAAAGATGATTGATATCAGGTGTCACAAAGGACTAAACCGTACGTGCTCGTCTAACCGCCGTTGTCGTCGCCAGTGTGCAGAACAGTATGGCAGCAGACTGGCGACTTTCTTGATCAGCGCCCTCTGACGGGAGTATCGTTTTTCGAATCCGTTTGAGAGCTCGCTTGTAACAGTAGCCCTTGTAGCCACTACGTTATATGGTTGTGCTGCTATAGTTATGTGGTTATATCACAATATACTATAGTTCTCTGGTTTTGATCCTACGACTGTGATAAAAATTGAGGCGGTAATACTATTTAAAGCTCGCGGAAAAAGGGATACAAACATAAACTATAAGAAACTAGAAATAGACACCCAGAAACGATTAAATTACCAAATTACCTTCTTTCGAAACAAAGTTGCCTTTAAAAATATAACAAAGGAGTAAATTTTCTAATTAGGTTTGTACTATTATTACATAAAATTAAATTTTATGATATACTTTAATTTTTAAAAAATCTCAGTACAGAAAAACATATCCTACTTAAAGGCATTTTAGGTGAAAATTCTATCGAAAAACGCTTTTAAATCTCGTAACGACAAACAGAAAACCTGTCAATTTTTGGATCCTGCGCTAAGGTAGAGTTGAGTCGAATATGACGATTATGTGTCGATATGATTTACACAAGATGGTAGTAAGTTTCTTCACAGATAGGGGGGCTGGGGAGCCCAGTCGGTTAGGCATTCGCCTAGCATGCGGAAGGTCCCAGGTTCGGGTCCGGGCATCGCCAAAATAACTGTCGACCTATAAACGGCCCGTGCAGCCAAAAAAAATGTCCGACGAATAATACCCCGTGTGGCGGGAGTGCACGTTAAATATCCTTCAAAGTCCTAACGCGGCGTACGATGTCGCCCTTAACGGTTGCGTTGGGTGCCTACTCAGGTGTCGGCTCGTCACTTGACTGTGGTTCTAAAATACGACGCCCGTCGCTAATAGCCCTCGTGTAGCTCTAGTGCGACGATAATTCAAACTAACCTTCTTCACAGATAAGAAAAATGCTTTGTAATTATAATATTTATTAGAGAATATGAAATCGCCAAGTGTAGTAATAGTAAACCGATGCAAACTCCACTGTAGAATAGCACCACATAGTTAGCCGAGAACGTTTTTTTTTTTTTTAGGCTTACTACAAATCGATCGATGGCTTCACTTGGTAAAGCAGTTTTGCATTGTTTTTTATTCTCCGGCCATCTCCATCTTCTTCTTAACACTATGAGAGAAACTATACCATAGGCTGTGCCCTGACTACGACATCAAATGCCACAAATGCAACAAAACTTGGCGACCGCCAAGGGCGCCAAGCGATGCAATAGCATGTGGCTGACTCTGCCAAGTCGCCAAGTTTTGTGGCATTTGATGTCGTAGTCAGGACCCAGCCATAAGGAAACACCCATCGCAGTCGGGGGTGGGTTAGTTACATCCTATTGAGAAATATTCCCCCCTGTGTGCTGCATAATATTAAAACTAGTCATTCTGGCTGCAGTAGACTCGTATCACGTGCAACAGATCGGGTAATGGGGTTCTTTCACGTCGTGGATGGCAACAGCTCCAACGGTTTGTTTTCATTTGTTGTCTGGAATTACTTTTGTTTTGGTATTCGAAAACGAGTTTTCAAAGGATATTTTACTTATTGAATATTTTAAATGCCAACTTCTTACTGTGAAATTGGTTGCTCAAAACGTTTGTTAAATAAAGCTTGCACGGAAAGAAAAGTTTCTTTTCATCTATATCGGTCATTTTGCGAGTCAAGCCGAAGCAACCAGTGAAATCGCGGTACGCAGAAAAACGGAACCAAGAGCGTTACATCATCTGAAACATTCTCATTGAGTGCTTGCAACAATGATCCAAGTCATTTGGGCTAGTTACTGCTAGTCCGGCAGTACTGTTCGGCGGACTTACGGTGCCGGATGACCGCAGTGACAACGTTAAGTGAATTCGATCTTTCACTTGCGGTGGAAGCCAAAACCGGATTGATGGTTTTACTTTATGTTTTCCAACAAATAGTGGCAAAATGTTTACCGCTGCTTTTGTGTCAATGCACCGCAAAACAAACGCTTTCTGTCTGTCACGGCTATGGGGAACCTAGTGGTCAGCGTCTCGAGATCGGAAGGTTCCGCGATCGAGTCCCGGTGCCACTGAAGACCCACCGAGTATATGCGGAGTACGTGCTCGTTAAATCTGTTGGGTCCGAAAGTCCAGTGGTCGGTCATTGCGCAGTTTACCACGGGTACAGGTCCCTTGAGACTATTTCCCTCCCCTTCAGGGACATGTCTAAAATGTGGAGGTGGCGATAGATGGCAGCATCTGTCTTGTATGTGTGTGTATGTCATGTCCGTCCTTCTTGACGAAGGTTTATAAGCGGGTCTTTGTGACCAAGCACACAAGCCTGAAAATATATGTCTACCAACCAACCTGTCTGTCACGTGGTATCTGCGACGTCACTAGTAAGTATAAACAAACTTTAAAACACCATATTGGAATCTACTTTAGTCAATCGTATGATGTCGCTCGAAATTCAGTTTGTTGCCAGCTCAAGTGTCGACCTCGTCACCTGACCGTGGTTTTAAATTGAGGGGTGTAATTTGGCTGCGTTAAAGCTCCTTGAAAGTTAGAAATAGACAGCCGGAAACGTTCAACCTAACGTTCTATTAGCCATTCATCCGTCCTCGACATGCTGCCTTAACATTTAAAAAAATCTAAGAAAACCCGAAATTCATTTATTAAAAGCCAAAACCGCACCCCATCATTTTTACGGGATCGAAAAAGAAGGGGTTAAAATTGAAACTCATCCCAATAGTGACCCGGTATCCCAAAGATCACCCTAAACACATTCAATTGTCCCCGGGGATCACTCTTGTGTGACGCATTAGCGGTTGTGCCAGATACGCACGGGTGGCGCTACGATCGCCGGTTATGCGCATCGTAAAACAGCTTTGGGCTGATCTTAATAAACAGAATTTATTCATAGAAACTTTCACTCATCTTTTTTTTATCCTACTGGTGTGTAAATAAGTGAGTGTAAATTGAGCTCATTAGGAATAATAGTCTCTTTCCTGTTTAATGTGTCTCAATGTTATTTTAATATTCGTTACCACGCAGTAACCTAGCAACAGGTTTTTACTCATTTTATAATTGAACTAAAAATTCTAACGGAAATTTTTGCTTCTAAATGATTGTTTGAATTTTACTTAGAAATATTTATCGTGTTTTGTTATTATGAAAATTAATTTACAAAACCTTAATATTTAACTGGTTCTGAATAGCAGCGACCTCACACGGTTTTATTTTAATAAAACCGTGAAAAGATGATTGTCAAAAAATAATTATGTAATAATATAATATCATCGTAAATTTCACTTGAATGTTTAGGTAATTTTCAAAATATATAAATCTAAATACTGAAATAATATGTAGTTTTAATATTTATTTGAATGTAAGTTTTTAAAAAAAAGTATTTTAGGTCATTTCATTTCATCCTTTCCAAACTCAAACTATCTATATCTAGCCTCCTAATTTTAATATTTTAGGTTCCCGCCTTTTGATTTCTGGAGATTGGATGGATTCTCTTTGATGATTGGAGTTCGAGAATAATAGGATTTGTACTGTATTGTAAAACTTCAACACAAATTCAGGAATTCCAATCAACCAATAAATCGTTATTTAGTTCATTTCAAAAACTAGGTAGGCGATTCTAAAAAGACTGGATTTACAGACCCGATAGTAGCTTTACAATGTTTGAACTTTTCTTCTATCTCTATGGATATTTCTGCTCTTAATGTAGGCATTGGAATTTATTTTGTGCACCACGGGTGATCAAACACGAAACAGAGATTTAATTACCCAACTTGGGAAAGGCGATACTTTCTTTTTTTTTGCGCAACAAAACTCTATAATCTCTGCTGTTGCTAAAGGTGACGCTTTGGTATTTCGGTGACGATTTCCGAACTCAAGTGAATTTAAATTGTTTTTTTATCCAGCTGATTACAACTGAAACCGATTATTCGATTGAAAAAAATATTAGTTTTAGAACATTAAAATCAAATCAATATTTGAAAAAAAAAATATGCCTATTCTGGGTTAATTGTTCTTTTATAAACTCTTAGTGTGTAGTTTTAGTATATATATGACATATTATAACTTACCCCCTCAAAATCTTATATTTTGTACCCAATTAAACTTAATAACTTAAATTATATTTTTCATATATCCTTAATCACTTAGTACTTTAACATCCCAACCACCCTGTCCGCGACAACAGTCGCCTAGATCAATTCGTTCCCACAGAAACTGTTAGTCATCACATTTTAATGATCTTTAAACTCTCTCATGACTTTGATGGGCGCTGAAACGAGCTCAAGGTTTTTCGCCATTTTGTGCACATTCGATCACACTCTTTCGTCGGCTGCAGACGACAATCATCTCTTCCAAGTCTTATAAAAGATCTTTAATTTCTACGAAGTTTCCCTGTCGACTTATTTGACATATATTTAGGCCTTTAGTATATATTTGACCATGTACAATAATTTCGTCCGAATTCCATACATTGCTCTTTATAAAAGACTTCTATTAAGAAATAAAAATATCTTGCAATGGACGACTCGAACGAGATGGAGCGTGATTTGTTTCTGGGAAATATAGACAATGTTTGACGTACTTAGTTTGGACGAATCAGCTGCTGGTCTGTTTGTGAGGTTAAAGACAAAGGTTGACGAAATTGTGACGTCACTGTGGGCGTGGCCGTTCCCGTTGTCTTTCAAGATTTATCCTTTGTATCCAAGTTTGATTTTCGGGATATTATTTCCCTCCATTGGGTTAACAAAAAGGAAGACTTCTTATACTAGGATAAATTTATGTGGCTTACAGTTTCATCTATAAATCGTATACTTGCATACTTTTTGCAAGAATATTCTGAATTCTCCTTCCAAAACCTTGGGAGATGATTTCTTTACTTCTACATAGCATTCCATATAGCACTTTCTAAAAAGTTCTATTGAGATGAACTGTAATATCGCACGCGTGTTGTCTGAAAAGCCCGGACGTTCGTCGTACAACTTGTCCAATTGTTGAACAATGGGTCTTATTGGATCAAGGCTTGCAACACGAAGGGTGAATGCAAATGACGTACGAAACCAGCCGTGACCTACATGACAGTAAATAGGTATTGTTGATAGCGCACATTTTAGCAAGAACAGCAGTCCATTCAGTTTCTGTTATATATTTCTCATATTATGTACTTATTATTCCGAAATTAATCAAAAGCTTTTTTACGTAGATAGGTCGAACGTCAAACAGTTACGCTTCGTGTGAATCAATTGCCAGGAAAAATTAGCTTTATGCTTAAGTTTATCTAAATAAAAAAATAATAAGACAAATGAAGTCCGTGAAGGTCCTGAACAATTTATGCAAGACAAATTAGGTTACACGAAAAACGAATTATTTATTCGGAAATGAAGGTGTAATGGTATTCACAAAGTCGCCGTTAATCAGTTCAACCGAAATTTCGATACAATCCCATCAAACACAAAATTAGAGTAGATGATATCCACTTGAAATTCCACCAAAGTTTCAAGATTTTAAATTTAATATAAAAAAAAGAATTTAAAAAAATTGAGGTTTATGTTTTTATTCGGAAATGAAGGTGTTAATTGTATCCACAAAGTCGTCGTTATAGGTTCAACCAAAATTTCGATACGATCCCATTAAACACAAAATTAAATCAGATGGTATCCATTTGAAAATCCACCAATGTTTCCACCAAGTTTTTAAATAGAATATAAAAGAATTTTTTAAAAATTAAGATTTACGTTTTTATTCGGAAATGAAGGTGTTAATGGTATCCACAAAGGCATCGTTTATGGGTTAAGACAAAATTCCGCTACAATCACATTTCACTCGTTAGTAGAGCAGATGGAACTTAAAATTCCACCAATGTTTCAGTGGGTTTTTTTCCCTACCATTGGAGCTGCTTTCATTGGCGGCTAAGCCTCTTTGCAGACTCGGCATATTCCCCAGAACTGAGAGCCATTTTTTTTTGTGGCACCATATAGGCGACTCTCGCAAGTAATTTTGACGCTTAGATTCAATGCCTCTGAGCTCTCTGGGGGGGGGATGGTAAAGTATGCCGAGATTTAATATTGCTGAGAGAACCCAAGTGTTTCAACGGCAATTCTAAATAAAGCAGAATTCTTAGTCAGGTCGAAATGAACAGGTTGTTCTACTGTTCCTCATCTCCTAAAGAGTGGTCACACACGGCTGGAACCGGAACGCCATTTTTGACTACCTTTCTCTCTTTTTTTTATTTAGAAATGCCTGTGTTTCTCGGTCAATGTTACACACGTTAAACGGCTGTGTCTTCCGTATACAGGGAAATTAGAGGAATTGAACTTTCCTCCTTTTTGTTGAGACATTATTTTGGCCTGTTGAACCACGAATTTGAGGAATGGGACACATGTGTTATCGTTGTGTGAATGGCGAAATTTTTAAATCCATATTAATTTAAAATATTTAGGGTCTTGGTAAAAAAATTTAATGTTTTAATCCTCAAGTTCCATAATTCTGCCAGCATCGTCTTTTTAGCTGTTCCCGCGTTATAACCGAAATTTGAGCATTTTTTTCAATCTTGTGAGCCAAAATTTGATAGCTTGCAAAATCCACAACTTCTAATATCTGGCGCCTGCTTAAATCAAATACAATGGAGTCATTCCGCGTCAATTCAACACACTTTTCGGCAAAATTCTACCTCACCGTCTCAGATTTTGCTGAAATTTGGAACAACAGTAGTGTTTATATAGTTATTTGTGAAATGAAAATTTTTATTCACAAATATTGATCCGTTTAAAAAATATGGCACTTTAAAAGTTCAAAAAATTGGTCAAAACACCGCATCCAACCAATTTTCAAATTGACCTAGAAGCTTTCCTAATTAAGCTAGAGACCTGGGATAGGTGTCATCTGACAGAGATTTGTATGAACTGTGATAGACCTGGGATAGGTGTCATCTGACAGAGATTTGTATAAACTGTCAGATGACACCTATCCCAGGTCTCTAGCTTAATTAGGAAAGCTTCTAGGTCAATTTGAAAATTGGTCGGATGCGGTTTTTTGACCAATTTTTTGAACTTTTAAAGTGCCATATTTTTAAACGGATCAATATTTGTGAATAAAAATTTTCATTTCACAAATAACTATATAAACACTACTGTTGTTCCAAATTTCAAAAAAATCTGAGACGATGATGTTTAATGAGTGTGTTGATTTGACGTGGAATGACTCAATTGGGAATATTTCTAATGATGTCACGCTCTTCCTACTGCGATTTCATTGGTTGTTTTGTTTTCTTTCCCTACTACTTGAAACAAGCTCATTGGATTTTTATAACGTCACGCGCTCCGAACTGCGATTTCATTGGTTGTTTTGTTTTCTTTGACAAAGTGTTGAAACAAGCCCATTGAGCCATAATTAAACTAAGTAATTTCTGAGAACTGACGAAAAACTAAATATTGCTTAATATTTTTTCGTGATTTTTTTTTGTATGGGAGCTGTTTAAAGCATGCGAGAACCAATATAAATATAATATATACTGCTTTTGTACCAACCGCCAGATGGCGCGCTATAATCAAGAATCAAGCCTAAATTACGGTTAAAAGATAATTCAAAAAGACGTTAGTATGGGCCAAGTGGATTTAATAACGCCTTCCTAGGAAATAAAATAGAATTTAATAATTCGACAAGCAGTTTAACGCACGTTTTTTCGCAACCGCTGAATATTCCTCATCCCACACACTTTTACTTTCTTTTTTTTTCGAATTTCGAAAACACCTGCAACAATTCGAACAATGCAACAAACGTTTCGAGTGCTCGAAATGTACGAAGTCGCATATTTTTCGAACGTTCTCCCATTGTCGTGCTATTTCGAACGCCAATAAATTTTGCCATTTTGCGAGGTCGAAATTCTTTTGATCTTCGGTGGCAGCCGTCGAAGTTTAAAAAAGATGGAGATATGACCATTGAGTTTTGAAGAAGATTGAGATGCTCAGCGTGATAAAGTGAAGCTGTCAAAAAGTAACCACGCCCGAACAAACCTATCTCATTCAACGTAAAACCCATCATTTTATTATTTAAAGTGCGTTTGATCAAAAATCAAAAAGCAGCTATTTGCGCAGTTGTAGGTTTAGTTTGAATTATCGTCGCACTAGAGCTACACGAAGGCTATTGGCGACGGGCGTCGTATTTTAGAACCACAGTCAAGTGACGAGCCGACACCTGAGTAGGCGCCTAACGCAACCGTTAAGGGCGACATCGTACGCAGCGTTAGGACTTTGAAGGATATTTAACGTGCACTCCCTCTACACGGGGTATTATTCGTCGGACATTTTTGGCGATGCCCGGACCCGTACCTGGGACCTTCCGCATGCTAGGCGAATGCCTAACCGACTGGATTCAACAGCCCTTGCGCAGTTGTAGGCTGTAGCACGAGATCTGAATTTACCCCCAATTTAGTGTATTTGAAGCCTAGAAAATCTGAAATTTGCCTTTTTTTTATCAGCATCATATGAATGGGGGATCGATAACGAAACAAGTAAATTTTTTCTCAATTCATTATTAGTCATTATTATTCTCAATTATTACACATCAAAGATAAAACAAAAATTCGTTCTAAAGCGGAGATCCGAGAAGTCACTTGGTTAGTTTATTAAATTTTAACTGTTTTAATTCCATTAAATTTCAACTATGCAAAGGATTACCAAAACTTCAATGTTATTGGAAAACTTCGGCTCAGATGAAATTCTGTCTTATGCGGAGAAATTAAGCGAAATTGTGAGACAGCAAATTAAACATGATTCACGAACAGAGTAAAGCTATGGCCCTCCGTGCCGAGTGGTTAGGGCATCAACCTAGAGATTTCACCTTCTCATGATTGCGGGGTTCGAATCCCACCTGGGACAGACGTGCTCGTTAAATCGTGGAGTTCAAAGTCCCTACGGCGTTAGCGTACGACGTCGCTCGAAATTCCGTTGAGTGCCCTTTCAGGTGTGACTCGTCACTTGACCAGGGTTCTAAATTACGAGGCGTTTATGGCTGTGTTAAAGCTCTTTAGAAGGCTGAAATAGGCGGCGCGGAAAACGATTACATTAGTAAAGCTATAGTCCTATTGAAAGAGACTTTTGTGAATAGCAAAACAAATGTAATTCCAGAAGGACCAAAAATGAAAACAATGCCACTGGAACAGTTGTCACTCAAGACGTAAAACATGCCCATTAATACTATTTTATTTGTAAAAAGAATAATTATAATTTTACCGTAATGATGCTTTTATACAACCTCTTCATAAAAGTTTTTATTGTTTTATTATTATTATTATTTCAATGGTTGTTTTTAAGGTCTGAAAACAGCAATAACAATATAAGAAATAGATAATAATGTGATAAATTTTCAGTTGCTGTTCCCTTTTAACATAAATGTGTGCTTGTTCAGGTTAGATTCACTTCCTTATTTAACGATCCCAGTTTCGTTTAACAGAAATCTCTAGAAATTTAAGTTGTTTTTAAAACTGAAAACCGTTAGGACTAATCCATATTTGTTCAAAACCAATATTTGTGACTGATGACCAGTTTTCATTCGTAAATGTTGACTGTTGCCACAAACGGAAAGAAATGACCCAAATCTAGGCCAAAAGATTTCAATAAAGTTTGCACAGCTTTCGATAATCAAATTCTTGCTTCTACAAGTGGTCGTCTGGCAAGGACGCGAATAACTTGCTGGGCGTAAGTGTAACGTAAGAAGAAGTTTAAATGCTTGGCTCGAAATAAAGTGAAGCCTTCGGAAAGTCGCCAAGTAACCCTAGTAAGCCCAAACAAACCGCTCACATAACGATAGTTCCATGCAAAACGCATAATTTTATTCGTTTAAAGGATCAAAAATATCTTTGATCGAAATAAAAATAAAAATGACTGCACAGTTTTGGATTATATCTCAATTTACACAAGTAATTCCCTTCACAGGCATTGGAAAATACGTTGTAATTATAGTTTTATTTGAGAGTCAAGAAGTCACCAAGTCGATGTAGTAAGCCTATACAAATTCCACTTTAGTATGAAGCCAAATAGTTCACCGAGAGTGTTTGTTTGGGCTTACTAGAAAGCGATCAATGGCTTCAATCGGAAAGCTGATTTTTGTATCGGTTTCTGTCCTGCATCGTCTCCATCTTCTTCTTAACTCTATGAAGAGTATAATACTGAAATAGGTACAAGAATATGGCACGTGTATAACCGTCATGGGTATATGTTTACAGAAAACTGAAATGGGATGACTCATAGACAAAGACTAGCTTTAAACTCATGAACGACCATTGGCAAGAAACTTTTGTCATACGAAAGTAATCTTTCTGTATGGCTGTGTCCTGACTACGACAAATGCCACAAATGCAACAAAACTTGGCAGAGTCAGCCACATGCTATTGTATCGCTTGGCGCCCTTGGCGCCCTTGATGTCGTAGTCAGGACACAGCCTATGGACTTCATTTTTCTCATGTTTGTTTATTAAGGCAAACTTAAACTTATAAAAACAAGCATGAGTCCTATGTCTTAGCTATTGGGCATGAATGGGTATAATTGGCACAGAATTGCTCTGGTCGGTGAAAGGAAGAGTTCGGGTGCTCTTTGAATCTGCCAGTTGTCGTGGTGACTCTGTACAAAACGATATCGCTTAACTGCAGCCGCAACTATTTGTTGGAAAGGACTGCCCAAATTAGTTTTGTCAATAAGAAGCAATGGACGAATTAACTGCTCACGCCTACGGTGTCGTCAAAGCAACGTCGAAAGTGGTCTTCTACCCCACAAACAAACCACTCTGCATACAATTCGTCGGAACTACACCGGCCACGCCTATGTTGATGTCACAGCACGTCAAACACTGTCTTCTACACCACAAACAAACCATGCTCCGCCACGTTCGAATTATCTGTTGCCGTTAAAGGCAAATGAGTCCGATTGACAGCGGGTCTCTAAACCAAAGTGCCTCTGCGTTAATATAACGGTTGGAAAATTATTTTCTAAGCCACATTTCTCCAGCTGTATTGAATATTTTTAGAAACGATTTTTTCCTATGATAAATGTAGCTTCCGTACAGGTCTCTACAATTCCCCTCTTTGAAATTGGTTTGAATATTTTTTTTAAAATTATCAATAAATAATTTCACACAAAATATTCGAACGAATTTCTAAAAGTTAGATTATAGAAACCTGTAAGTCAGCTACATTTATCATATGAAGAAAAAAAAACAGTTTGTAAAAATATTCTATACAGCCGGAGAAATGTGGCTTAAAGAAATGTTTTTTCCCTTTGGATTAACACAGAGGCACTTTCGTTTGGGAGATCCGCGGTCAATCGGGCTCATTCGTTCTCAACCTGCTGAAGTACTCACATGCAGTGCGCAGCCATGTCCGAGCGCGTCATGTCCGTGACCCGTCGCTGAATGCTGCGCAGCAGTCCGTCTTCGCACTGGCGTAGCCGGTCTCTGGAACACCTTCGCTGGCCAGCTGCGCACCATACTAGAATTCAAATGCACACGATTAACGCTTAGAAGTTTTGTTACACGTTATACATACCTAAAAATGTAACGCTGACACACATTATATATATGAATATATATGTATATGTATATAATATATATATTATTGTTTGAAAAGTGTTAAAATATAATTCGAATATCTCAAATTTACCCATAGATATCATAGTTAAAGTATTAGATTGGCTGGTCACGTGACCTCCAATGGTAACGACGGGACGCGCATGGAGGCATTTTAAGGGGGGCAAAATTGCCAGTGTTGCTGCCACTTTAAGGAGAAAAATACTACCAAAAAAATACCAATTAATTCCGAAATTACAAAAAAAATATCGTAAAAATACTAGCTGCATTTTGGAATCTTTTTAGTGACTTTAAATCCCTTTCTTGTTTTTTTTTGTAATTTTAGAATTAAATGCTATTTTTTCGTAGTATTTTTCTCCTTAAAGTGGCAGCAACACTGGCAATTTTGCCCCCTTAAAATGCCTCCATGCGCGTCCCGTCGTTAGCATTGGAGGTCACGTGATCAGCCAATCTAATACTTTAACTATGATATCTATGAATTTACCCTATATCTAAAAATTATGCCGGACTGTCATGAGGTATTTCATTTGAGCCGATTGGTAGCCGAGTGAAGCTTTAAATTTCTGATTAACGCATTGACCGCAGTTACGAGAGTTGTGTGGTGATACTTTCACACATAGGGAGGGGCATGTGAGGGGAGAGAGAGACTCAAGACATGAAAGGCGTGTCTGTTCTAAAGAGATTATTAACAATGGATAAGGTTTCTATTGAGTGTCTCAAAAAATTAACCACAATCCTATTCTCTTTCTAAATTTTTCCGATGAAAATCAAAATAAGTTAGTAAGCTTTCTTTTAAAGTGTGTTCTGATATTTAAAGTTTTGTAACTGTATGCTAGAGTTAAAACTAAGCAATATAATGTTTGCATTATATTAAAAGTAGCAAATTTATACCCGTTCTTCGCACGGAATAAAAAAATATCAAATAGATTCCAAATATGTGTACCATATGCCCTGTTATAGGATCATAAACTTATTATTGTTTCCGCTCGTTATAAATTATAAAATACCGTTTCATTGCCTTAAAATTCCAAAATGAAAAAAATATGCTATAAAATGCACTCATAAATGTCATCACGATTCCCTCATAAATAAATAAAACCTTTTAGTTCATTTGGCGCGTTTTGAGAAATAATTTGGCGAGAAAATAGATATAGCTACCCACACCCATTATACAGCTCTAACACAATGACCTTCGAACAACCGACCAGCTTATAAATTATTTATAAAAGAAATTGCCTATTTGGCGAATTTTAGTTATTAATTTGGCGAGTTTGGCAACGTATTTGGCGAAAAAATAAAGACATAAAACACTAATAGCTCTAGTGCGATGGCCTTTATTAACCATCATAGTTCAGTAATAGCTTAACTATACATTTATTGCTTAAATATGCATACATGCAGTCAACAGAAAAATCAATGAAAAAATCATCAAATAAACCCACAATAAAATCCGGGAATGAAGACTGGCGGAATTACGTCACTTGAAACATGTCAATTATTTCTCAAATAATGAATTTAGTTTCTGAAAGTAATGGCAAAAGAATAAAATAAACATTTTGAATTTTAAATGTTTTCGTTAAAAGTTTTATTTAATTTTTTCAGCCGATGGCATCAGGAAAGAGAAAAAATGATCGGATTTGAGCGAAAGTGGTGTATTTTTTTCAGAAAATTCGAATTTTCTCTAAAAATGGAACAAATATGAAAAAACTAAGCCTCAGGTGCACACGTTGGTATTAAAGGGAATCTATCTTAAAAATTTCGAATTTCTGAGGGCAGTATAAGTAAGTCTTTTACGATCCGAAGACAAACAGACACACACACACAGATAGACTCTTTCTTTTATTATTATAGATTTAAAACCGTCTTTACATATAATAGCAGAACGGAACGATTTTATTGAATTATTTTTAGTCTCCGTCACGTTCAGTGATGGGGAGAGGGGTTCGCAAACCATGGTACGCAAAAGCCACGCGGAATTTTCTATATGTGTGCAAGTGAAACGGGGGGAAAGTCCACGCTACCACGACGAGATGTCTCGTCTTTATTTCCGATTCACCAACAATAGCACATTCTAATAAAACTCCTATTACCACATATCGCCAATCGTTTTTATGAGTTTAAATTCTTTTGAAAACACGATGAACATGATGGTCTTAGGGGGTGGTCTTAGGGGGCCACCCTTTTGTATGATATTTACTTGACGCCTATCAATTCCAGATGTGAGTGAGGAACTCCCATACGTAAATTATAAAGCTTATGGAGTTACTGCGTTATTGCGAAGTATATATTTCGCTTGTTGACCACAAATATAATCCGATATATACATCATGTAAGGGCGCATAGTAGTTTCGAGTTTCTGGTTAAAATAAAACCTTGTTTGATATTAATAAGTTGATGTAGTTGTAGAAACACAAAAACCATTGCACATACAAATGTTATTGCCCCGCACTGGAAAAACCATAAACTTATTTGACAAACATAATTCTTTAGACACATAAAAAGGTAATTTCCTTTTTGAAGAGCTTCTGTTTTTGAGGCCATAAAGAACAGAGGTGTTCGAAAAGTCTATTTTGTCGTCCTTAAGTGACGAGAATCGACTGCGCGTAAATCCGATAAATTATTTATTGTTTGACCTAACAATAAATTGGAAATTTGTGGGACAATTTTAGAGAATGGTTCAAAAAAAGATATTCAAAAAAGTTAGGGAATGCAAAAGTAATACTATTGAATTTGTGTTAGTAGGTTATATGATTTATTATTGTGAGGCTCAACAGTGAATGGAAATTCGTTGGTTTAAAATTTCATCAATAAACTAAAACCTAACAATAAACTAAAAATTTGTTGGACGATTTTAGAGAATGTAAAAGTACTACTATTGAATTTGTGCTGGTAGGTTTATCTGTTTTATTATTGTGAAACCTAACAGTGAATGGAAATTAGGTGGTTTAATATTCTATCAAATCCGGAAAATGGCAGAAATACCATCAAACAGTCGATATTTAAATTTGAAGACAATAACTTTTCAACTTTTGTCGGTGTTGCTTCTAAACTTTTGAAATTAATCGATAGAGAGCACGCGCGGATTTTTTTTCGCGTGCTGGCTCTTGATTACTTTCACAAGTTTATGCCCCCCGGAAACGTTTCTATGGCAATAAAGTATAATTTAGAATTTACATAAAAAAAACTACTAAGGGAACCACAGGAGTTGTTGACAACAATTCAAAGATAATTTTCAACATGATGAATTCGAAATATGCTAATATGCTGTCACACGAAACTGATTTTTAGTTCAGTTATATTCTCCAGAAGTACGTTTTAATAAACATTTCTGCCAGAGATGGGAAAGTTACTTTAAAAAAAACTGTTACAGTTACTTAATTGAAAAAGTAACTATTACAGTTACTTAATTGAAAAGTAACTGTTACAGTTACTTAATTGAAAAAGTAACTATTACAGTTACTTAATTGAAAAAGTAACTATTACAGTTACTTAATTGAAAAAGTAACTGTTACAGTTACTTAATTGAAAAAGTAACTATTACAGTTACTTAATTGGAAAAGTAACTCTGTTACAGTTACTTAATTGAAAAAGTAACTGTTACAGTTACTTAACTGAAAAAGTAACTGTTACAGTTACTTAACTGAAAAAGTAACTCTATTACAGTTACTTAATTGAAAAAGTAACTCTATTACAGTTACTTAATTGAAAAAGTAACTCTATTACAGTTACTTAATTGTAAAAGTAACTCTGTTACAGTAATAGTTACTTAATATGAAAAGTACCTAGTTACAGTTACTTATTACGAAAGTAACAAATTGCAATTACTTTTAAAAATATCAAGTTATAAGAAAATTTTAAATGTAGTCATCTTACCGTTTTTCAAAGAGAATAAAGACTAAAGGAACAGGGACAATTGGAAAAAGTTAAGAACTGAAATTCAACGTTGTTAAAAGTTAAATTTAAGTAATTAAATTTAAGCAAAACGCCAAACTGTGACGAAATTATCCGCGAAGAGCGGCTTCAGAAGTAACGGAAAAGTAACGAAGTTTTTCGTTACTTTGTTACCTTTAAAAGTAACAAAGTTACAGTTACATAGTTACTTTCTGAAAGATCTAACGGCGTTACCTAAAATAAGTAACTGTTACAAGTAACTCTTTACTCAAATCCCTTCCGCAATCTCAGTTTCGCGGAATACGATTATTATTCTTTTGAGGCAAGCTAAAACATTCCACACGCGAACACGCTCCTCCATACTTGAAATTTTAAAATGTAATAATATTATTAAATTTACAAATTTTAAAAATAATACGTGTTGCTGGAAAACTTGACAGCCATGTAACGTTTTTATGCGTCTATATCCTTCAGAGGGTCCAGTAATAATTAGACAAATATTTTTGAGCATGTTAAAATAAGCCATGATGTTTCATCCGACCTTTCTATACTCTTCGCGGAAACAATGTTGATTGGTTTAGTGAAAACATGAACCCATAACCGGTAACCCTTTTTTGCTTGAATAGCTCATAATTTTAGTTAAAAATTCAATAAAAATATAAAAAATTATCAGACATATGAAATAGTTACACATAAAATCTGAGTAATTAGTTTCCACAATTGCACAAGCTAAGAATTCCTTTAAATATATATTTTTTTTCTTCCACAAATGAATTGAGTAACAATCCAAGAGCTTATTGGAAGAACGTGCAAAGTGACATTTTTGAAAGAAAAAAAAAGTAGGTTTGTAACATAATCTGTCACTTAACCCGCTTCCACACAGCAGTTGTGTTTAACAGGTAAAAAGGCGCCAATTTCTATATTAAACATTTACATGCTAAATATGGCTAGTTTCATTTATTTTATTTCGAAAATTCAATAATTATTACTTAAATCTTTTGCAAAAATTAATTTATATTTCAAAGAATATGCAAGATTCCTCGCTTTTAAATAGAATAAAAACATTTCATATCAATCTACAAAGAATCTCGTAGTGAAATATATTTGACGTCATTTCAAACTGATAGATGTCTCAAAAATAAATTTATTTTAATTTATTGTCTAAAAGAATTAAAGTTTCTTGAGCGATTGTTGCGAATGGCAATGGTGATTTAATTCCAATAAAACTGGCTTCCTATGCATTTTAAATGAGCATTAAATTTTGCAGTTTTTTAAATAATTAAAGTACTTCGAATTCTTTTCTGAAATTTTCAATGTATTCTAATTTCGATGCGCTGAATGTTTTTGACGTATCACACTTGTCCGTAGCATTTGTAGTTTGGGCTATGAAAGTGGGTGACGGACAGACAGACGGACTGAACGATTATAATACCTTCCGCTTTTTACGTTATAAACGTAGTGTGGAAGCTAAAACGAGATTTTTGTGTCGATTACGTTAATCCCTCCTTTAAAGATACCAAGATTCTACCTTTTCATAAACTTTAGGCTAAGTTTATGTTTTATCTTTTGTAAGTGCCGTTTTTCACGTACCTAAGTGCAAACATAAACCTTTAAAAAGCTCATTTTTCCGTTGTCACCTTTTGTCACTTAGCACGGTCTTTCACTAAGCTCTTCAATCCAACAGGAAAAAAATTTCAAAAAGAACAAACAAATCAATTTTAAACAAGGAGAAATACTACGGCATGGTAAAAAAAAATAAGCCCTTTTGTGGCTGGGGGGTCGATTTTTATTTTCGAATCGACTTTTTATTTTTTAGAAGTGAAATTTGCCAATTTTCCCACTAATTGACTATTCTTAACGTTATTGCACGAAATGAATATATGAAGCGATATTAATATGAAGCGATAAAAAAATAATACCAATTCCTTATTACATAAAACCCATAACCCTTTCTTACTTAAATAGCTCATAATTTTAGTTAATTTTTTTTTAAATCATCCAATAAATGATAAGTTACACTAAATAAAATACTGAGAAATTAGTTACCACAATTCCTTTTAAAATGCATCATCAATTTTTATTCTTCCAGATATGAATTGAGTAATAATTAAACAAGTATTTTTAAGTAGTTAAAATAAGCCATGATGTTATATCCAACCTTTGTATACACTTCGCGGAAACCTTGTTGATTGAATGAAAAACAACATTTCGCGCTGTCACTTTGCATATGAATTCGTTGCGTAAGGCCGCTTGTCATTCAAGTTGCGTAAACCTAGTTTCGGAGACCTCAAGGTGAATTGGAATTTGTTGTGTACACCTCATTTGCTGTTTGTTCTGATAACGAATATTTCGTCTAAAATGTTTCAGGGGTTTTCCCTTTAAGACCGGCTATCAGATGGCGCTGATTTAAGTTTATGAGACTAAATTTTTGAGTTTTATCGAAAAAATGCCTTAAACAGCATCAATGCAAGCAACTCCTTAAAAACAGTCATTTTTATACAAAACATGAATGGTACAAGTCAGCTGCTTTGGTATCAATATTTTTGAAGAGCTTGAACATTTTCTTTTATACCCGCACGATCGTGATAGCTCGGTCGGAAAGGGCTAGAGAGCCCAGTCGATCTACACTGCTCACAATAATTAGGGGAGCGCATGTTTAAACCCTTTCACCCCCCAATGATTCCATTTCGAATCATCAGCTTGCGATTTTTTTCTAAGTTAAGCTCGCTTTTATTTCAAATAAGTTTTTATCAAACTCCATAAATTTTTTCCATAGAGTTATATTTTCGTTTTGTATCGATCGGTGGAAGTATCATGTCTTTTGAAGAATTAAATAAAGTTTGTTTTAATTAAATGAAAACAAGTAGGTTTGTTACAGAATCTGTCACATAAACCGCTTCCACCCAACATTTGTGCTCAACAGGAAACAAACTATTTATACACCACAGAAAGAAATTCGCCAAACAGGGCCATTCAAACTTTTAAACGCCAAAATTAAGTACTTTCATTAATCTTCTAAGATTTAATAATTAGATTTTATTGCTTGATAAATTTGTTTGAAATTCGAAAAATAATGATGTAATTTTTTTTTAATAAATAACTTTGAGTTTGACTTAACTTTGACCCACCTGTCGGTTAAATTGAACATATTAAAGTTTAATATCATATAATAACGTAATAAACATAACTAACATAATAAAGTGTCCCATATCAAATTCCAGACATGACTCATTCGTTTTCTGCAAGAATTGTGTTAATATATCTATCCATTTCTTTCTTGTTAATTTTTGAAAACAGGGAGTTCTTTTCTGGACACCCTGTATAATGAACCATCAAAAGAACTCTATTGTGATATTACAAAAATCCAAATTGAATAAAAAATCACAAATAAATATTCTTTCGAAAGTTTTTTATTTTTTTTAAATAACGTTTCTCGTACGTTTAACGAAATGGCAACAGTGAAAATATTGAATAAAAATGGAATTTTTATGTTTTTTCAATGTAGATTAAATTTTTAGTTATTAAAATTTTTTATGAAATTTGGAATGTAGCTTAGCCTGATTTTTTGCTTCAAAATGACGTATCCCACTTGTTTGTGACACTTACGGTTCGTTCTGTGAAAGTCGGTGACAGACGGATGGACGGACTGAACGATTAAAATACCTTCCACTTTTTACGTTATAAACGTAGTGTGGAAGCTAATATGAAAAACGTGGTAAAATATTCACTCTGAAACAATTTTATTAAATAAATTGACCCTAAATTCTACATGCTTTCATTTTTAGATGTTCAAAAATTGATTTTAACAAATAAAGTTTTGAAAACAATTATTGTTATAATTTATGATTCAATTTTTTCCTTTAAATTTTAGTTTAACAAAAATTAAGATTTTTTTTCTCCTGTTTCTCACCATTTCATTATATGCATGTATAATAAATCTATTTCACACATGTTAGATTTTTAGAATAAAAAAATAAAAAGTTGGGACTGTAACGGTAACAAAAGTACGCAAAGTGCACCCCCAATTGTTTTGAGCAGTCTATAACCCTTTACAACACCTTTAGATAGCGCTGGTTTAAGTTTGCTAGGTGTTTCATCGAAAAGATCGAAAGACCTTTAGTAATTACCAACTATATCTGTCTATATCCAACTATATCTAGCGGCTCAGTGGCTGAGAGGTTAAACGTGTCCGCCTCGTAAGCCCAAGATCGCGTGTTCGAGCCCCGGCTGAGTCGTCGGATTTTCTGGATGGGAAAATCTAGGGCGCGCATGTCATATGATTATGTGGCATGTAAAAGATCCCTGGAGGGTCCATTTGGCTTGGGTTCTCTCGGCATAATTAAATCTCGGCATACTTTAACATCCACAGAGAGCTCAGATTCATTGTAATCTGGGCGTCAAAATTGGTAGCGGGAGTCGCCTATATGGTGCCACAAAGAAATGGCTCTCAGTTCTGGGGAATATGCCGAGTCTGCAAAAGGCTTGACCGCCAATATTGCAGCCCCATTAGAGAAAAAAAAACTATATCTGTGACCCACGAAATCACTGCAGCCAGGTATTTACTAAGATTTCCATTATAAAACCCCTGTAACTGACATCCTGACAAACGGCCTGTGCAGTCAAAAATGTCCGACGAACAATACCCCGTGTTGATGGAGTCTAGTTGAATACCCTTCTCAGACTCTACGTACGATGTCATCCATAAAAGTTCCCAATAGTCCATACAAAAACGTCTATGCCTACAGTCAAGACACATTTACGTCAAACATTGTCGTCTTTCAAACGAACATACAACGCTCCGCCCCGCAACAATCGTCCATTCAAAATACTTATTTAAACACATTATCTTTTGAAGTTCGTAATAAGATACTTCAAATATGATATTTTTTGACAATTTTTTTTATTAAAAAAAGTGATGAACTTCCCTCATAAAATCTCATGTACCCTTTTAGGACTATAGACACGTCTGCAAAGAAAAACTCAAAATAGACGCCGCATCACCGTTCTTTTCGAATGTGCTTTTTTATTCAGTTTAATTCAAATTCAAAGGTTTCGAAATTCCATTCATTCTCAAGGACAAAAGAAAGGAAAGGAAACAATCCTTAATTTCCACTAAATCGCAAAATATAAATAAAAAGGAAAAGTAATCAACGGTCAGTTTTCAAAACAAGTCATTTGAAACGGGTGAAAGTACACCAAATGGCCTTTTTTTTCGCAACACAGGTCAAATGTAGAATCCCTTGAAATAAAGACGCTTGTAGAAGGAATGATGTGCAAGTGAAGAACGTTACTTGTCTCTTACTTGTTATTCAATTGGAAAGTATTTTTTGAGTAAAATTTGAACTATCCGCTTCTGTAAAACCACCTTCCATTATCTCGATAATTCTTATTTTAATAGTAAATTAGTTAAAATAATTAATAGTAAATTAAAGTTTAATCACACAAAGAAAAAATTCAAGCTATTTTTTTAAGCTAAATCGACGTGTTTGTGATCACGTGACGTACCAATGTAAAAAAAAAACCTTTTAACATGACTTGTATTAATTATTTGAAAAATTATTTCGCAAAAATGCATATGGTAGTTATTTTTTAGTTTAAACTATAATTTAAATAATATTAGAAGGTATTTTAGCGATATTGTCAAGTTCCATAGTCAGCTCCTGGACATAATGTAATCCTTTATTTAGTTTCAGGATCACACAATCATGTGATATCAGCTCCTGATATTACGGTAACAATACAGTTTTAGATTGTGTTTCTAACATTCCATTTTCCACTTAAGTAGATTTCCTTCAATAGAAAACCATGTGTTAATTTATTAAGAATCTCGATAGTAATTGACTAAAACATGGTAATTATTAATTTTATTATGTGTTTAATTTAAAAAGACATACTAGTAACCAAAAAATGCAAAAATAAAGTTCATATACGTTGCACTTGTTGAAAAAATGTATTCACTTCACCTTGGATCATAAAAAAATAGTCGTGATTTTTTTTTCTAGATCATTTATGGTGCAATTAAAAAGGACTTTTTTATTTGAAAAGTTATCAAGAAACTTCAATTTAAATGAAAAAGCTAGACTGTCACTAGAGGGCGTCAAACAATAATACTAGACAAAAGCTAAAGTAATGAAAGATTTAGTTTCCTCAACTAATGAAGAAAAAATAAAAGTTTGAATTCGCATGAAAAATCTCGAAAATTTGCAACTTTTCGCAGTGTTTTGCATTGAACATAAGAAAAATGAAGACATTTAATAGCAATTCTATTTTTCCTGTAGTTTAGTGATGTTTATGCTCATCGGTCATTTTAGAATATTTGAAAAGTGGTAGTGTTATTATACACAAATCAAAGTCCGGAAAAACCCGCCAATCTACGCCAATCCTACGTGACAAGAGTACAACAGACATTAGGTCTGTAAGTTGAATAATATTTCACAAATAGAAAGGTATGGTTGGCGTAGTATTTACGGTCCCCGTTAAATATTATGGTCAAAACCGGTATTTACCATCCTGGGGAAAAAAAGTTATTCCCTCCTGGGAAAAAATAAGATTAATAAAACAACGGTTAACTAATAAATGTTATTCAATAGGCTTAATTAAATTTAGTTTAATTTTATTCATCATAAGCAATATTTTAATGTTGATTTATGTTTATGCAGATGTAAACACTTGAATAATATACAAAATAAAAGTACGTTTTTTTTTGTATGGCCATTGACGTAAAAAATTGCGGAAGATTTGTCAATTTTGCAAAATCAAGGTTAAGGTGTTCCAAGCGGCCAAGTTTTTTATTAATTATATAAGCAAATATCTGAATGCACTCTTTTCATATTCTCGCAAACTCAAATTTCTTTTTAAAATAACTTATTTTTAAGGAATGATTAAAATTAGTAAAAAGGATTCGGATTAATGAACAACTCTTCTTTAAAAATAACTCATATTCAGCAAACATAGAAAAACCGGAAAAACAGCCACTTTATATGTAGGGCGGTAGGACTCATGAATTTAGAATTACTGCGTGAGCTTGGTCATTTAAATAAAAAATAGTGGTATAAAGAAAAATCGTTTTGCCTTACTTTTTTTTTTTTTGACTGAATAAGCAGTTAAGGAAAAAGCACATTGACCTATGATCGCCCAGAGAAACTTAGTAGTTTCTTTGGTAAACGTTTACTGAGATTTTTTGCAAGACGGTGTTCATTATATTTTGGAAGAGGTTTATATAATTGTTGTTTTAGTGCGAATGTTGTCATACCCTTAATCATTCTTTTTCACTGTATTATAAATTCGACAGCAATGTCCTTCTACTTTTATTTATCATTATTATTATGTTAATTTATAGCTAATTCGACAAAAAAAAAATTGTGAGCTTATTTTTTTTTTGAGCAAATTCACCTATAAACCAGCTATGTTCTGAAATGAAAACTTTCATAAAGACTTCAAGATTGAGCCTATCAACTCCACCATTCTGTAGCTTTCATGCAACCATTTTACGGCCATGTGGAACTCCAATTATGACCTTATCAAAGACATATTCAACTATGACCCGGCATGAGTTTTGTATCATATTTTACTAATATTTTATAGGCGTCCTAATAATATCGATCAAACCAATCACGTTAGGTTAATGTCTGCGTCTACGTCAATCTAAATCCATAGTTTGGTCTCAGACAATTTTAAAATTTACTGAAAATTTAGAAGACTACAGCATTAAGCATAATTGAAACGAAAATTTAGCCTCTAGGCTCGGGTCTAACATGCCCCGTCAATGTCTGTTTAAGACCCCGTCAGATGGCGCTGATTTAAGTTTTTTAAACCAGGTCATTTTTAGCTTCCACACTACGTTTATAACGTAAAAAGTGGAAGGTTTTATAATCGTTCAGTCCGTCTGTCTGTCTGTCCGTCCGTCTGTCTGTCACCCACTTTCACAGAAAGAACCACAAGTCCCACAGACAAGTGGGATACGTCATTTTAAAGCAAAAAATCAGATTAGGCTACATTCCAAATTTCATTAAAAAATTTAAATTAGAAGTTTATTTAAAATTTAAATAACTAAATTTTTTTATCTACATTGAAATAACATGCAAATTCTATTTTTATTCATATTTTCACTGTTGTCATCCACAAGTCCCACAGACAAGTGGGATACGTCATTTTGAAGCAAAAAATCAGATTAGGCTACATGCCAAATTTCATTAAAAAATTTAAACTAGAAGCTTATTTAAAATTGAAATAACTAAAAATTTAATCTACATTGAAATAACATGCAAATTCCATTTTTATTCAATATTTTCACTGTTGCCATTTCGTTAAACGTACGAGAAACTTTTGTTAAAATAAAAATACACTTTTAAAAAAATATTTATTTATATGATATAATTCGGTTTGGATTGTTGTATTATCACAATAGAGTTCTTTTAATGGTTCTATATATATGTATGTAGAAAGATGCATAGAGAATTCTAACTTAACATAAAAAAAAATATGCTAAGTTTCGCTTTTATTTTTAAAGCATCAATTGTACAAATTATAAATTTTTTGAACTGTAAATTAATTTAACAAATTATAAATAAGTGAATTTTCGAAAGAAATGTAAATGGGAAATTGTGGCGACAAAAATATTTATTAAAAAAGATTACATCATTATTCTTCGAACTTCAAACAAATTTAGCAAACGATAAAGTCTAATTATTAAATCTGAGAAAGAAGATTAATGAAAATAGTTAATTTTGGCGTTTAAAAGTTTGAATTACAAATAGCTAAAGGCCCTGTTTTTATTAGAATTAAATCACATTTGCCATTCGCAACAATCGCTGAGAAACTTTAATTCTTTTAGACAATAAATTAAAATAAATTTATTTTTGCAACATCGATCAGTTTGAAATGACGTCAAATATATTTCACTACGGAATCCTTGTATGGTGATATGAAATGTTTTCATTCTATTTAAAAGCGAGGAATATGACATATTTATTCTTTAAAATATAAATTAATTTTTGCAAACGATAAGTAATAATTATTGAATTTTCGAAATAAAATAAATGAAACTAGCCAAATTTAGCTTGTAAATGTTAAATATAGAATTAATGTTGTGTTTGGCGCGTTTTTTCCTGTTAAACACAAATATGTGGAAGCGAGTTAAGTGACAGATTCTGTTACAAACCTACTTGTTTTTATACAAATAACGAATGGTACAAGTTAGCTGCTTCGGTATAGATATTTTTGAAAAGCTTGGATATTCTTTTATACCCGCACAATCGTGATAGCTCGATCGGAAAGGGTTATGGTAGATCAGACTCTGGTAATGTGATAACAGCTCTTTACTTACTTAAAATATTTTGAACTCTGATTCAGCAATTTTATATTAAAGTTGAGACTGTGCATTGGGCCACCATTTGAAGATACTTCCTTGAATAATAAGTTAAGAAAAGTTGTGATTCAACAATGAAAATGTCATTACATCATTTTATAAAACATTTTACTACCAAAAGACGAAATGTCTGAAATTTCCTTACAATTATCAAAAATAATTTCGCAAATTGAATCTGTGGGAGGATTAACAATAGTAAGAGTTCAAGGTAATAAAACGAAATCGAGGAAAACTCTTTTATTCCATGCTCTTGAAATCAAGTTCTTTCTATTCAATTGATGAAATATCAGAGTTGGGAAATTTGGTCTGCATACTGGTTGCATATAGAGTGGCTAGTATACACCCTCTTGTGACTAATTCCATACAAAATTTCGGAGTGTAAGTCACGTGTGTAAAGGGGTCATCACTACAACTTTTTAAATTAAATAAAAAATTTAGCGGAATAGCTCATTTACACTTATTGCAACTAAGCAATGTAACGTGCTTTATTTAATTTGATTTATTTTTCAAATTTAAATAGCTTTTTCAGTCGAATGTTCAAGCTTGCCAAAAATATCGATACCGAAGTGACTGATTTATTCATAGATATAGGAAGAGTAGCAGATATGTGCCCATCACTGAACTGAACTGAAACTCTGGAACAAGCATCCCATAACAAGCTGGTGAATCCTATTTTTTGGGTCACTTGGCGACAGCTTTAGGGAGAATATGTGCCACATTTGGCATGAATTCGCCAATCACAATTGACACTTGATTTGACAGTTTGCATTGGATGACAGTTTGCATCGCCAAGAATAGTACTCCAAGGAATTTAAGTTTTAAAGATTGTTCCTGCAATTCTATTTTTTTAAGCACATGTTTCCGAAACTTCATTATATAAAGTACCTCCTAAAGCAATAACATATCAATTTTCAGTTTAAAAATTATTGAAAAAGTTGGTTTAAAAAGCCTATTTTAACAGGTAAAGTATAGGATTGGCGGCAAAAGTTGGGTTGCTCTTACAGGGTTGCCGCGCTTCACCGACCCTATTGGCGAGCGTTTCGATGCTCGTTCCAGAGTTTCAGTTCAGTTCAGTGGTGCCCATCGATTGCGCAATCCCCGTTTTTCGCCGTTTTCGCAATGCATCACGGGATACTGGTTGGCAAAAAACTGCTTTTGCCGACGAGTTACATGCAATAAAAATTGCATTTTTAAAATGCTTCTTTTATGAATATAAATATCTACCAGAACATAAATAACAACCTCATATCTACCAGAAATTATCAAAACGTATCCAGTGGTAAACTTATGCTAGCAAAACTGGCAAAAAGTTTTAACTAGTTAATATTTAATATATATTTTTTATGAGTCGAATTTATCTCATGGTGGCTTACGGCACGCCATGGGCGAGCGGGATGTTTTGGCTTGCGAACTGCCTTATAGGATACTGGTGGAAATGTGGCTTCACCTTTTTTCCTAGGGGCATATCTGCTCCTCTTCCAATATCGATGGATTTATTAATTGTATTAAAAAATGACGAACCAAGAGGATCGAGCAGATTTCAAATATCTTGCGGATATTTTTTTGCCGAAGTAAATTTATACGACAGTTTGAATTGAAACAAAAGTTAAAATGGTTTAATTACAAAAAACCTGCAGTTTTGTTTTTTTTTATTCATAGCACACCAAAAATGAGTATTTTTACTCCTTAAAACCTCAAATTCCACTATAATATTAACGTCACACGCAGCCAATGTTAAAAGTTAAATCTTTAAGGGGGAATGGGCGCGCTGGACAGGGGGTCTCCATACTCAAGTGCCTCAATGTTAATCCAATGAGGGAAAAACATCTTCTCTGCCACATTTCTCCGGCTGTATTGAATATTTTTACAAACGGTATTTTTTTTAAATAATAAATGTAGATAACTTACAGGTCTCTATAATCCCACTTTTTGAAATTGCTTCGAATACTTTTTGTAAAATTATTTATTCAAAATTTAAAAAAAAAAAACTTTCGAACCAATTTCAAAAACTGGGATTGTCGGGCCCTGTAAGTCAGCTACATTTTTCACATAAAAAAAATCCGTTTGTTAAAATATTCAATACAGCCGGAGAAATGTGGCAGAGAAAATATTTTTTCTCCATTGGATTAACAGTGATGCACTTTGCTTTGGAGACTCGCGATCCAGCGCGCCCATACCCCCTTAAAAATTTCTTACATAACATACACCTAAATACATTATTGTTTGAAAAATATTTTAACATAAAGAATGTGTTTTTTTTTTTTTTTTTTTTTTTAGGAGTGAACGGGATAAAGCTTTTCAAGTCCCGAGTTAATCTGAGCAGTACAGGATTACTAATTTCCGTAGTTTAAAATATTTAGGAATTGTTTGTATTTGGAATTTTCTACGTAAAAATCAACGTAACATTTCAAGAGAAAATATAGTTAAATTCCAGTAAAATATATGTTTCTCGGCTAAAATTTGGCAAAATCTTACATGATATACACATCGTGGCTTTCCGAACCATATTTTAAAATTTTGGAGTTTTAAGAAAACTATTTAAAATTCACCAAAAAAGAAATCAAATAAAGATAGACGAATTTTGAAAAATCTAATGTGAGATTACGGGGGGTCGAGCCAAATATCACGAAATTTCACCAGGGGGAAGGAGGGGTGATAATAATCGCCAAAATTGCATTGCGTGTTTAATGGACGAAATTATGAATCAATGATAAAAAAAAAACTAAACTTTGGAGATATCCCTTGAAATTGCTTTTTGGATCTATACTCTGATGTTGTTGTCAAACACTGCTTGATAAAAACAGAGAAGCAAAACACCTAATCAATAAAAAGTGGGTTGCATTTTCATTTCGAGCATCACGCAATCGTGGGGGTAACCCGGAAGTATCAGGAATGATTTACGTGATGCTCGACATGCTCATTAAAATGCACCGACACGTCTTTAATTTAATTCTTAAGCTAGCACTTACAGGAAACAGTCCATGAGCTAGCGATTTTCATAGTTTTGCCCACAGTATTAGGGTTAGTTTGAATTATCGCCGCACTAGAGCTACACGAGGGCTATTGGCGACGGAAGTCGTAATTCAAAACCAAGTCAAAAAAATATTCGAACCAATTTCAAAAAGTGGGGTTATAGAGAGTCCTGTAAGTCAGCTACATTTATAATTTAAAAATATACCGTTTGTAAAAATATTCAATACAGCAGGAGAAATGTGGCTTAAAAAATATTTTTTCATTAGATTAGACAGAGGCACATTGGTTTGGAGACCCACGATCAATGGGTTTCATTCACCCTTAAATGCAAATATTACATTCCTCTGCAAAACAATGAAATAACAAAATGGAATTTTTCGTTTTTAAAATAAAACGCAACAATCTTTTAATTTCGAACTTTAGAAGTACAACAATCGTACGAAAAAAATATATTCCATCAAGTTCGAAATGCCAAAAATTGATTGTGTCGAAATCACAGACCTCACAGGTGATCGCAGAAAGTATGTTCATTTAGAAAATCAATCTAAAAACGTTCTGCATTGTTTCGGTAACATGAGTTATTCATTTTGCATTTTTGTTTGTTTTTTATTTCCAATGCAGGATACAGACATTACCCCGTACAGAGATCAAAATATAAAATACAAGAAAGAGAAAATATATACAAAAACACTAGCAAAACACAAGAATTGAATAAGGAATATAAAAAAGAAAAAAATAGTAAGATAAAAATTTAAATTGTTCAAAGGGTCTCTGGCCTCCCAGCATTTTTGTTTGTAGAAATACCTGTTAGTGAATGAAGTGTAAAGATAGATTTAAAATTAATGCATGTATATATGTGTTAGGAAATCGCCTTTAAAAAAAAGAAACGGTCACATTGAAATTAGAAATTGCTTTTTAAGAAAACGCATCGTAGGTAAATGAACGAACAGAAATTTAATAAATAAAATAATACGAGCAGAGACGCAATGTGTTATTTTAATACATTTTAGTGTTGTTTTAACATTTGAAACGTGCATAATTGGAACGAAAAAATTCTAACTGGAACTTTATTTCGGTTTATCTTTAGGTCTTTCCAAACTCTGCAAATTCCCCACAACCCGAGATAATTTTTGTGTGTGATACCATCTAGGCAGCTCTCGTTATATAATTAGATTAAGTTGAATTATCGTCGCACTAGAGCTACAAGAAGGCTATTGGCGACCGTCCTCATAATTTAGAAATTTTTTTTTTTCTGAGTAGGCACCCAACGCAACATTTTTAAGGGCGGCTTCTTACCCGGTGTCGGGACTTTCGAGCATATTTAACATGCACTACCACTATATGGGGTATTATTCGTCGGACTTTTTGGCTGCACAGACCGTTTGTAGGTCGCAGTTATTTTGGAAATGATCGAACCCGAACCTGGGATCATGCGGATGCAAGGCAAGCTCCTTACCGACTAGGTTCCCCATATCTCTCTCTCTCTTGCTAAATAGTAAAATCTTTGTTGACCTTCGCATTCCCTCAAAAATTACCACCGGAAACTCATATTTTCTAAAATCTGGCCCCGGGCGCCTCTTATAACCACGCGACAGCCCCGTTAAAACCATTGCAAATTGTATTTCGTAAACCAATTCTTGAAAACCTTTCACTCTCATTGATAGTGAAAACAAAATTATATGGTAGTAGGACCTTTCAAAAATTGACTAACAATGGATAAAAAAATTAAGAAAACCAACGACTTACATAAAATAGGTCGAGTAATATCCAAATTTAGAAGAAAAAGGTTGGTTGGTTCAACATGTATCACTAAAGCCTGCCATTTTTGGCGCTTTTTCGTCGATTGTTTTTAGTTTACGCTTAACAATCAGATATTTTTCAAGAAAAAGGTCATATATAAGTGGCTATTTTTCCCTCTGAAAATTATATAAAAAAAGGGTGAGAAAAACAAAGACATAAAAATTTATAATTTTTTTATTTGATTTAGGTTAAAAAAATTTTAAAAGTTAATATAATTCTAATTTTAATTGGTGGCTTTAAGTTAGTTTCAATCTTATTTTGGCAATTTACCAATGAACACTTTATCCATTGGTATTTTAACTGGAGGTTTTAAGTTAGTTTTAACCTGATATTGGAGCGTTTCTTTTGAAAACTTTAGTCCGGAAATATCACGGGAAATGGAGACTATAACGTCACCCCGTCATTTCCACGGTATCGAGAAGGAGGGGCAATTTGAGTTTATTTTTAGAAGTTAATCATAGTAACATACACTGACTTTTCACCATCAAAATAGATGCTTATGTTACCGTTAAAACCCGAAATCAGCTAGAACTAGAATTAACTAGTGAGAACTAGTTTTAACTAAGGCCATTAGTTAAAACTAGTTTCCACTAAATAAAACGAGTTATCCCCAGCTAATACTGGTTTTGACGAAATAGATTGAATTAAACTAGTTTTAAGTATAAAATTTTATATTAAATAAAACTAGAATTAACGGAAAATAGCACGATTTAGGGTAATAGGTTTAATTTTATTCAGTATTCAGTTAGGGATTAGTATGCAATAAAGGCGTTTGGTTATTGGAAGACCCTAAAATTAAGAACGGTATATTGCGTTTTTTTTAAAGACTCAATCATTACTTTTAGCTAGAGGAAACTAGTTTTCACTAGGGGTGAACAGTTAAAACTAGTTCTGCCAGTGAATTCTAGTTTTAACTGATTTTGTGTTTTAACGGCAACACTTGTACAGAGTGATGCAAAAGACATTGATAGTCGTCACATGAATCACCCCAAGTTAGGGTAACTATGCAAGAACTTTTTTGTTTGCCAATGCGCGCAATCTATTCTATATGATGCTAATGTCACTGCGCATTGGCAAACCTTATTTAGTCCCTGCATAGTCACCTAACTCTGTACCAAGTCAAACGACGGGTATGAATCTGTGGCGGTGTGCTTGTTTTGTGTCGGACCTGCTTCAGGTTGCGTCCCGTGGCTTTGGTAGCGATCGCTGCTGCTACGCTGGAGCTACGCGATGCTCTGGAGCAGTCCCACGAAAGCTAGATTATTTATTCGCAGTTGGCATCGGTATTGAGTTTCCGGCTGCGCATCGTAAAAGCAGCCGAAGCCGATGCATCTTCCCTTTTCCACGTCGTGCACTCTCCCCGCTGATCGGGTTTATCTAAATATCTTCAAGATTGTTTTAATTAGTTTTACAATATGGGATTAGCAATATTTGTATTAAGCAGTGAATAAATCATCGTTTTAGTTCTTCAAAATATGTTTGTGTTTTTGTGATTAGATTAAACTTACTGAGCCAAAGGTGACAACCAAAAATCTATTTGGATCACCCTGTACATTCTAACTACAGTATAATCCGGATATAACGTCATTTAAGTGACCGCGTTATTTCTGATGTTATAAACGACTAACGTCATAAACAAGGTTAATTATTAAGTGTAAAAAATTACGTAAAATACGTATACCAAACTTTTTGTACCCTTAGTCTCATAAGACACGCCAACTCACTGCGCCAAATGCACGTGACTTGGGTGGCTACCTGTAGTCATGTTTCATTCATTAAGGTTTACTATAATTTATCTGTATAAGAAGTCGGTATAGGAAAACCCGGTTGTTAGAGCCGCACCTTTCGCGTGGGTCAGAGAGTATATCGCCCGAGGGGGGGCTTTCTTCAGATTGTTCTATTATGTCAGATTTATATATTTAGGTCACGTTCAGAATGCGGAATCACGCGAGCGGTATCGCCACATTTGGCGAGAAATCGAATAATTTCATATTTACTACTGATTCTGTTTTTTTCTACTATAAAACTAGAAACTTACGTATCTGAAACAGCCCAGTTAGCTTATAACTTATATATTTCGAAAATAAAATAATTGCTTTACCATATAGAATACAAGTGAAACACTGTTAGTCAGCACTTATGTGATAGTTTGTAAACAAACGCTTTTTCTAGCACTAAAATAAGTCTAAATTAATTTTAAAGGTTGATTTTAAATAAGAAATTTTTGTTAAAGTAATTTGTATCGCAAGGTATAGTGGAAACATTTTAAGTTTGTAATGCAGGTT
Organism: Oedothorax gibbosus; assembly: GCA_019343175.1. Lineage (NCBI taxonomy): Eukaryota > Metazoa > Arthropoda > Arachnida > Araneae > Linyphiidae > Oedothorax > Oedothorax gibbosus. The sequence continues at coordinate 22,114 of JAFNEN010000957.1, read as the reverse complement.
TGTGTATTGTTTACACTTTACTAATCACTAACGAGCATTTTAAGTGTAAACAGGCAGTTGCTACCCGGCTATTCATTTTAGTGGCTTGTTTTTGAAAAATTAATGGCACTTGGTGAAATTGTACTATGATATTTATCAGTAAGTTTTTGGGGTAACACATTTTTTCATTTTTTTTGCCCAATATTATTGTTTAAAGCATATTTGAGGGAACTCTTGCAGTCGTTTGCCGTGTCGGAAATCAGGTTCAGACCAGAGTCTCAAAGGAAGTGCAGACTAACAGTAAAGGTATTGGAGATACATATTTTTAAAAAAATCTTACAATGTATCCCTATTTCCTTCCTACTATTTTAGAACTGATTTTAATTATATTTGGAATGCTTTATAAATGCTTTTGCAAAATCAAGTCCTTTCACCCCTTTTCAAAGCCCATGATCAAATACCTAATCTTGACATCAACAGGAAGACAGCCACTCTCATCAGACTAAGGGCAAAACATCATAAAAAAAAATGAAAATCTCTGCTGATGGGACCAGAAAATATCAAACTGTGACAACTTTCCCGACTTAGAACTTACACCTTATCATGTTTTTGAACGCCCCGGCCTTCATCTCAAACTACTTTACAGAGGAAGATCTATAATCATATAATACCATTGAGGTGATGAGGTGACAAAGACTATTCATGCACACCATAAGTTATAATTGCCAATGTCTTGATGTGCTGTTGGTTGTTCCAAACATTTGTTGAAAAAAGCTGCATAGAAAGAAAAGTTTCTTTTCATCTGTATCAGTCATTTTGAGAGTGAAACCGAAGCAACCAATGAAATCGCAGTACGTGAAACCGAAGCAACTAATGAAATCCTGAACGTATAAAAATGAAAACAAAAGCGTTACATCATCTGAAACATTCCCATAGAGGATACGACACCAACCAACCATTGAGGAAAAGAGAGAAAAATATACGTATCATATATTTATAACACAGTTACAATGTTCTTTAATGTGCAATTTGGCGATTTTCATTTTATTAGTAAAATAAAAACATCGGATATGGCAGCCTTTTTTTTGCATTGTCCATAGAATAAGAAATAAATCGCACTACAAAACAGGGTTAACGACTTAGATGCACAGCAACGTGATAAAAAAAAACCTGTTAGAATATTCGTAGTTCTATTATATTTTTAGAACGAAAGATTCCCAAACACAATAGATGATACTGACTATAGAGGTAGGAATACTGACAAGATGGCGTGGTCATTTTGTTATTATTCCCTGATACCATCCTTAAAAAGTCAAGTTCATTAATGATGCAAACGATAATAATAAGAGGTCAGTGTGCTAGTGAAAATGGAACATGAATAATCGAAGTTGTGTTTTCTTTTGAAATTTCTTTTTGGAAAGAAGAAAAGTAAATTCGGATAATGAGATAGCCGATACTATGTTTTTGTATTGTTAATGTCATCGTAAGTAAATGTTGTTTGCCTACTTTCAGGAAGTTGCAAAATTTGAAGTTGGAAATCGAAAATTATCAGGAAGTTTTGGAAAACAAATCGCTTTTTTTTAAAAACACATTAATTTTTTTTCATTATTTGTTTTAAAAGTGACCGGTCATTTTCGAAACACCATATTTCCCTTATGGGGCTTATTATTTGTTATTTTTCTTTAGCAGGATAATAATTCTAAATTCATTCACAAAGAAAATAAACTCATAAAATAATAGCTGAATGTTCAATTCACAGAATTCCCAATTAATTGCAAACATTTATCTTTTTTTTAAAAAAATAATGGATGTATTTTATGTACAAATTACCTGCCACTAGATGTCGTTCTTTTATTGACACGTACCTGAAAATTAGTCTTTTTTATAACGGCGTGTTATCATCTTCATTTCCGACTACTATTTTTAATTTTGGATGTTACCATGGAGAAAGACAAAAAAGAAAAGTTTCGTATTTCTAAACCACTGTTAGATAATGAGTACGAGCCCGCAGCAGCTCCTGCCACTAAAATGTTTTATCTCAAAAATTTAAGCTCCTGTAAAAAAAATACTGTTTATATATGAATTCAAGATATCGCATTTACATGAAATCACCTTAAATACTCCGGCACCAAATCAACTGTAGACCAGTGTTATTTACTTGTTTAAAAAAACGGAATCTCAAACACAGCAGTAAGCTAGTAGGCCCCCGCTCAAACTGTTTAAAAAAACTAATAAATCTGGTGAAGAAACCAATTTTATTAAATCGGGAAGAAAAGGTTGGCAGATTTGTAGCTGAAACAACTAGCATATTCAGTTTCAATTTTGTAGATTCATTCGGTATGGTATTCAAACGTCGCAAGATGTCGCTTCTTATTGAAGTGTTACAAACTCCCTTTTTTCAAGCCAGGCTCTTCGGGATTGGCTTTGAAGACCCAGAAGTTTTAATTCTCTCCGAAGACGCAGAAGAAATAGCGAAAGCTGTCTACGACAGCTTCGGATCCATCTAGTTTTTGCACATATCATGGACACGACAACAACAACAACAAACGCCTTTATATAATGACCAGAATGCAATAATCTGTTATTTTAAGAAATGTGCCTATAATTACCCTATAGCCGAAAAAAAATCACATAAATAAATATCGGCCTTTAGATGAAATAAAGCGGTCGTCAATTTGTGGAAGGCGAAGATGACGTTTTAATGAGTCATTTTAACTCAATTTAGACGTTCGCAAGATTGTGATTTGGACATAAGTATGCATTTGTATTATTTGGGACAAACTAATGGTCAACAAATAGCATATTTAGTTTAGATGCAGCAAATAGCGTATTTAATTTAAATTTTGTAGATTAATTCGGTTATGGTATTCAAACGTCGTAAGATGTCGCTTTTTATTGGAAGAGCTACAAACGCCTTTATATGGTGATCGGAATGCAATAATCTGCCATTTTAAGAAATTTGCCTGTAATTACCCTATAGCCGAAAACAAATTAGATAAATATCGAAATTAATATGAAATAAAGTGGACTTCAATATCTGGACGGCGAAGATGACGTTTTAATGCGTTATTTTAACTCAATTTAGACGTTCGGAAGATTGCGATTTGGGCATAAGTATGTAGTTTTTGGGACAAACGAAGGATTAACAAATAACATATTTAGTTTAGATGTAACAAATAGCATATTTAGTTTAACAAATAGCATATTTAGTTTAACAAATAGCATATTTAGTTTAACAAATAGCATATTTAGTTTAACAAATAGCATATTTAGTTTAACAAATAGCATATTGAGTTTAGTTGTAACAAATGGCATATTTAGTTTAATTTTTGTAGATTAATTCGATTATGGTATTCAAGCGACGCAAGATGTCGCTTCTTATTGGAAGAGTTACAAACTCCTTTATAATGTGACAAGAATGCAATAATCTGTCGTTTTAAGAAATGTGTCAACGGAATTATTATTTTTTTGACAATTTAGAACATTCGAGAGATAGTTATTTGTACGTATAAGTAAGCATTTGTAGGACGACACATAGGAATAGGCACTTATAATCGATATAACATTTACAGCTATTCAATAGGAAAAGAATTTGTCATTGATAGAAAGATGAGCCGCAACGCGACACTGCGATCCTCTCAACGACAATACCGTTGCCATTTGTCAATCACAAACTTCACCTCGGAATCCGAAGGCAAAATAAAGCCGTACGAAGGCCGCGCAGGTAGATCTGCCGTTTCAAAATACGCTTGCGTGAACGGAAATCTACGAATCGTGACCGCGCTTACAGAAAAGAATAAAATATATTCTGCTTTTCTTTTTTCGCGTGACACTTGTCTTCCTTTCTCTTTTTTGGGGTTTGTTTACTGCGATGTCAAACAAAAGAATACGATTATTCAGAATAATATTATCGATTTTCTTTCGATTGTTTATCATCGTTTTTAAAATATTAACCGAAAATGGTAATTCGAATGAAAAACTTTTTGACGTTTGTAGGCTAACAATGCAATGATAAAATTGTTGGTAATGGATGGCTAACCAATTTAGTACAGCTGGGGGAAAAAAACGATCCACCCTTCGGTTTTCGGCTGCTATTGGTCAAGGAATTATGTGAAAGGTGTCATTTTTCAGGAAATAGCGTAAGGAATTGAGAACTGGCAACCAAAATTGTATAAGGGGTCGCCTACATATTAAAATGAGTACCAACTTTGAAAATTCCAATGGCAACACCCAGGTTTTTTTTACACAAAAATGTTCATCACCTTCAAAATACCCCAGATATAAAAAAGAATTATTCATTTTGCATTATTTGCCGAGATATTAAAGCCTTAATTTTGAACTCTCTTAGGGGGAAATCTCCAAATTGAAAAAGGTAATATTTAGGGTGTCTTTTCGAAACGACAAGCTAACAAAAGGGTTACCATAATCTCGCCAAAAGATGCTAGAATTAAACCTCCTTCACTAATATTGTGATTTTTTTAAAATTTTAGATTTTAAAATTCAGAAATAAAATAAAGGGTAGTCGAGAAAAAGTTTTAATTTTAAATTAATTCACACATACGATTATTTATAACGAACAGATTTTCAAATGCGATTAGTTACAATCAGATAGACAAACCTGATTATTATATTTATGTTTTACATTTTATACAAATTTTCGTTTCATTCATATTGCTACAAAAAGTTTGTTTAAAATTCGGCGCACTGGGTCTGGGAAAATCCCGACAGCCGAAAACCCGACAAGCCGAAATCCCGAATGAGTCAAAATCCCGAAAATAGATTTTTGTCCATTTCTCGATTTTTTTTAATATAGAGATATTTTTTTAAATATTAGAGATTATTTATTTAGTTAGTTATTTAGTCAGTTAGTTATTTAATCAGTTAGTTAGTCACTTAGTTAGTCAGTCAGTTAGTTAGTCAGTTAGTTAGTATCAGTCAGTAAGTTAGTTATCAGTCAGTTAGTCTGTTAGTTAGTCAGTCAGTTAGTTAGTCGTCATCGTTAGGTAGTCAGTCAGTTAGTTAGTCAGTCAATTAGTCTGTTAGTTAGACAGTCAATTAGTCAGTTAGCCAGTCCGTTAGTTAGTCAGTCCATTAGTTAGTCACTCCGTTAGTTAGTCCAGACTGACTAACTTAGTCTACCTTACTGTCAGTTAGTTAGTCAGTGAACTGACTGACTCACTGACTAACTAACTGTAACTGGCTGACTAAACTAACTGACTAACTAACTTACTAACTGTAACGCTGATAACTAACTACTAACTAACGACTAACTGACTGGACTGACTGGTAACTGACTGACTAACTAACTAACGGACTGACTAACTAACTAAACAACCGACTAACTAACCGATTGACTAACTAACCGACCGACTAACTAACCGACTGACTGACTAACTGACTGACTAACTAACGGACTGACTAACTGACTAAATAACTAACTAAATAAGTAAATAAATAAGTAATTTCTAATATATTTTTTTTTTAAAAATCGAGAAATGGACAAAATTATATTTTTTCGGGATTTCGTCTATGTCGGGCTTATGGGCTTTCGGTGTTCGAGATTCTGGCTTGTCGGTATTTTGGCTTTCGGTATTGTGTCCGGAACCCCGGCTCACCTTTATCGGTAATATAAACCACATATTACAAAACGAGAGTTACGATCTTAACATGATATTTAAGGAAAGCAAAATAAAATTAAAGAGAATGATTTGGCAATGATTTTTAACCAAGGCAGTGGGCACTAATCATTTTAAATAATCAATGTGGTTATACAATAAAATATGCTAAACACCGAATTCCAATAATATTTTAGGGTATTTAATTTTTAATATAAAATACACTTTTTGAAATTGTATTGGAAATAACATATATTCAAAAACAGTAATCGATATAATTAATGTTAATTATACAAACAAAATACATTGTATGCACTTGAAACGAGAAAAGATTTTTAGACATTTGACAGACATCAATAATTTAAATAAACATTTACCAAAAACGCTTTTCAACCACCAAACGATAATGCAAGTTAGGATCCAATTTGGTAAGTAATTTTTTACACGGTCCCTAAAATTCGTTTTTTTTTCAGTATTTTTACAATAACTCGGCAAATAATTGCTGTTGAATTACAAAATTCGGGATTTTGGTTCTACTCGATCTACTTTATCGATTTATGTAACAAAAATTTGGGGTTGCTATTCATTTTTTATTTTTTCTTATTTTAATTTAAATAAAAAAATAATGAAAATCAAAAATTGATGAAATAACTTGTGTGATTTGTTTTTGGAAGATTAAGAAGTATAAAATGAAAAAAAAATTGGTTTAATTCATTTTATTTGTGGAGGTATGATTAAAAGTTTGTGAAACTTTTTTAACATTATGGGCGTTCAACTTTGAATGCTTATATCTCAACAAATAAAGCAAATTAATAAATTTTTCTTTGGATCTGGGGTATTTTGAAGATGATAAACATTTTTTTATTAAAAAAAATTGTGTGTTGCTATTGGAATTTTCAAAGTTGGTACTCAATTTAATATGTAGACGACCCCTTATACAATTTTGGTTGCCAGTTCTCAATTCCTTACGCTATTTCTTGAAAAATGACACCTTTCACAAAATTCATTGACCAAAGGTGGATCGTGTTTTTCCCAGCTGTACTTTTAGCTAGCTGTGCTATTTTCATCAACGTTGTTCACACTAATAATGGTAAGTACTCTGATTGGAATGAGGTAGTAAGTGGAGTGCCTCGGGGCACTGTACTAGGGCCAATTTTTTTTATTATGTTTATTGATGATATCAGCTGGGGGTTGAATAGCAAGTTAAGTATTTTTGCAGATGACTTAAAAGTGACGAGTACAGTAAATTCTGTTGAGCAAATCGAGCAGTTACAAAATGATATTACGAAAATTACTGAATGGGCTTCAAGGTGGGGCATGTCGTTCAGTGTTAACAAATGCCAAATCTTGTATTTGGGTAAGAACAATGTTAAACATTCTTATGTTTTACATGGAGAAAGTATTCAAGATAGTGAATTTGTTAGAGATTTAGGAGTTTTGGTGAGCAATGATTTCAAAATGAGTAAACAGTGTGTTGAAGCAAGTAAGGAAGCCAATCGAATGTTGGGATATATTAGAAAAAGTATCACTTCTAAATATAAGGAGATCATTCTGCCCTTGTATAGGGAATTGGTAAGGCCACATCTGGAATATGCTGTTCAGTTTTAGTCTCCCTTCCACAGAAAAGATAGAGTTGCTTGAAAAAGTTCAGTATAGGGCTACAAAAATCATTACAGGGCTATCTGGCATTGATTATGATAACAGATTAAGATCTTTAAACATGTATTCCCTGGAAAATAGGAGAGCTAGGAGTGATTAAATTCAGTTATTCTAGTTCATAAAACAGGGAGACATGGAGGGCTTAGGTTTTACCTTAATAGCCGGACCAGAGGGCATGATCAGAAATTGAATAAATCGAGCTTTAGAAGGAAGGTAAGAAAAAACATTATTTTTAAATGAGTGGAATGCTTTACCAGATTATGTTGTACATTCGAAGAGAGTAGAAGATTTTAAGAAGAAGCTTGATAGTCATTGGAAACTGGTAAAGTATTAGATTTATTTTGGACCAACCTTGCTGGGCCTCTGGCCTGTTGTTGGTCGACACAATTTTGGTATTTATATTTGTTGTTGACAAGAAACAAAATACGAAAGTCTAAAATAAAAAACATTTTTTTGGGATGCTTAAATAAAAGTTCAAGTGGACAATTTTGACATTGTTGGTTAAAAATGCATTTTGTGAAGTTATTGATAGTTGGGAGAGTAACCATTGCAATACTTTATAGATCTGTTGCAAATTAGCCTTAATATTAACTATTCGAATTTTACGACTGAACATTTGTTACATTTTTAATCACTTAATATCTTCCACTTAAAATACTTTTTAAAATATATATAGTAAAAATGTTATCACACGAACCGTTTAAATATCATCCGGTTATTTAATAATTAATTGATTAACTTTACAAATAGTGTCATCATCTGACATTTGTAAAATAAGTAGTATTCTAAAATTTAGTTATGAAACCTAGTTTAAAAAAAATATAATTAAATAGCCAGATGATATTTTCCCTTCCAATTTATTTTATTTTGCTATTATGACGATTCTCATACCTGATGACAAAGATCTAACATGGCAAGGCAATACTTTCACAGAAGTTAGGATTTCAAAATTAATGAATTAAGTGTAGGTATGGAACTATATATAGCTCTTGACACATTAACGATGACTTTGTGAATACCATTAACCTTTTCATTTCCGAATAAAAACTCAAACTTCAAGTTCTTTTATTTTCATGTAGATCAATTTGCCCGACATAAATTTTTCAGGATTATGGTCCTTATTTATTTTATTTATACAAGTATAAACTTAAGCAGAAAGCTCATTTTTGCGTGCCGAGTTTTGTTGCCAATGATGGGTTAAGTGAGTAATTCACATTTTATTAGTAAGTCTATTTCGTCCTAGATATCATAGTTTAAGTTTTAGATTGGCAGATCACGTGACCTCCAATGCTAACGACGGGACACGCATGAAGACCAGAATTTGAGGGCAATAGGGCCAGTGTTGCCACCAGTTTTAGGAGAAAAACACTACGAAAAAAATACCATTTAATTCTAAAATTACAAAAACATACCATAAAAATACTAGCAAAGCCGTTTCACTTTTTTTTTAAAGTCACTAAAAGGATTCCAAAATGCAGCTAAAATTTTTATGGTATTGTTTTGTAATTTTAGAATTAATGGTATTTTTTTGTAGTGTTTTTCTCCTAAAACTGGTGCCAACACTGGCCCCATTGCCCTCACATTCTGGTCTCCATGCGCGTCCCGTCGTTAGCATTGGAGGTCACGTGATCTAATACTTCAACTATGATATCTATGATTTCATCCAGACAGACAGCAATAGTGGTGTAGCCAGATGCAATTCCGTTATAACCAAAATAGTTCCTAAACTAATGGTGGCAGCACGTGGACGTTTGTTTACGTCCGGTCAGGAGAAAAGGGTGTAACCTTTAGAATCTTCGAAGGACAGATCTTGTCGGAAAGTCCTCAATTGAGTGACCACAGCATTTTAATTCGCAACCTTCACGGTTGGGAAAACATCTTAGAATAATCCTCTAAGCTAATTATTCTTTTCGGCTAACAAAATAAAACTTTCCTTTTCTCTTGGCAATTGAAAGAATGTCTTCAAATTAAGAAAATATTAAATTTTTAGCAACAATTTCATATTTAAAGGGATTCATATAGTTTTCCTGAGGCAGAAAATGAATAACCAGTATTTCTACGAGAAATATTGCATCACTAGCAAATAAATACCCGTACTTCGCACGGACTAAAAAAAGCTTTAATTGATCCAAGTATATGTACAATTTAATCCATTATAGGATTAAAAAAAAACTTATGTTTTTATTCCCGCTCGTTATAAAGTATAAAATACTGTTACTTAAATTACCTTAAAAATCCAAAATAAAAACATACGCTATAAAATGTATGCATAATAAATAGCGTAATTTCCCTCATAAACATATAAAACCTTTTAACTCATTTGGCGCCTTTTTGGTAAGAATTTGATGAGAAACAGTTGTAGCACGACGACCTTCGAACAATCAACCATTATAATTTTTTTTTAAAATGGCTCATTTGGCGCGTTTAGGTAAGAATTTGGCAAGTTCGGCAACGTATTTGACAAAATAATGAAAACGTTAAACCCTAATATGCAGCTCTAGTACGTTAGGCTTTGAACATCCATCATAATTATAATTCACGGAAACAGCTTAAATATGCATATTTGCAAACTGCAAACAACAGAACCATCCATGAAAAAATCATTACCTAAACCCACAATAAAATCCTAGAGTGGAGACTAAACGGAATTACGTCACTTGAAACATGTCAATTATTTTTCAAATAATGAATTTAGTTTCTGAAGGTATTGTCAACAGAATAAAATAAACATTTTTAATTTTAATTATTTTCCTAAAAGTTTTATTTAATTTCTTCTGCCGAATGGCATCACGAAAGGGAAAAAATTATCGGATTTGAGCGAAAGTGGTGTATTTTTTTCAGAATATTCAAATTTTCTCTAAAAATAGAACGTGTTGAGCTCTGAAAGTTCAAAATCTGTAACTTAAGTATGAATTACACATATGTGCCAAGTTACGAGTCAAACAAATGTCTAGTTTATGAGTCTATAAGAGACATATACACAAACACACGAAACTTCATTTTTATTATTATAGATATGGCCAATATGGATGATGCAAAAATTTCATGGAATGACAGTTAAACGAATATAATTTTTTTTTAAAAAATAATATAGCAGAATCACGTATTCCGAATTCAATTCTAAGAGCTAGTACAAACATCGATTTAAATATTAACTTACGTACTGCTGAAGATTAAACAAAAAAAAAGTTACCATTGTCACATTTTTGAAGCTAATTTCAAGGAAGATAGGGGCTTAGGTTTCAACTTACATAGTCGAACCAGAGGACATTGTCAGAAATTTTTTAAAAGCCTGCTTGAAGAAGGCAAGAAAAATTATTTTTACAATAGTTATCTAGAATGCTTTACTGGACTTTCTTTTACCATCTCTTGAGCCCAATGGAAAAGTGGAATACTATGACAATAGAAGTAATGTTATTGAACAGGTTCAATCCAAATTTACACACTATTTATATTACAAAAGCTATAACGTTAGTGCTCAATATGTATCCTCAACTCATCTGCGCAATATTTTTTTGTATTACATTTTTTAAATCTAGAAAAGAATTTATCTTGTGTTTTGTTTTTCCTTAAAGTGTGTAATAATTTGATTGACTGCAATCAAATACTGAGCACTATACAAATATCTGTACCTAGTCGGATATTCAGAAACGCTTCACTTTTATAGAAATGTTTTTGTGAAATATAATTATACCAATAACTTTTGCCTTTATAAGTTTTACAGAATTTTTAACAGTATTTGCGAGGATTTAGATGTTTTCAATATGTCTTTTGAATGTTTTAAAACCAAATGTTCTGTTCTTTTACTTTGTTAGTTGATTTTCTTCCAACACCTGTAATTGAATTTTAATATGTTGTGTATTGTGTAAATAAATAAATAAATAAATTAACGGAGTGTATACGTGCACGGGCAACGTACAAGCATTGCGCGTACGGGTAATAACTGCGCAGGAGCGAGGCTTATTAAGTTTTATTTCTATTTTCCGGACCGTTGTAGCTTAGTGGTATAGCGTAAGCGATTCGTAATCAAAAGGTCTCGGGTTCAACTGCCCGCTCTCGGCTGAATTACAAAATTTGTTTATAAGCTTTTTTATTTTACCCTGGAAGATCATCGTTTTATAGTTGTCCTGAAAAAGTTACTTGCATTTTTAAATTCCCATGAATTATTAAAATTTCCAATTTTTTTGAACTTTCATTACAAATGGCTAGAACTGATGTTTATTTAGAGAAAACAAAATTCCCGGGTCCCCAAACAAGTGTTTAGGCTTTCAATGCGCCGTACAATACTGCCCCATGTTGGATACCTACTGATGTTTTTTAGAGAAAATAAAATTGCACGGGGCCCAAAAAAGAGTAATCTGAACTTTCAAGTATAATTCTTGACCGTACACGCAATGTATACACTGTTCGAGTAAGCCCCGCCTTGAGCATGCGCAGTAAATACCCGTACACGTAATGCGTAAACGGTACCCGTGTGCCTCTGCCATAAATTAAAGCTACAAGGTTGAATAGAAAGACGTCATGTTGGGGGTGCAGTTTAGCATAATGCTTTTACAGTAATGACCGGATCTTTACATAACTGCCCGCGGTCCGGAAATAGGTCCCGTAAACAATAAGGAATCGTGCGAGTGAAAGTACTGCTGTGAATTAAGCATTGCGGATGACTGTGCAACTGTTGCATATGCACGGCCCACACTCTTAAAACAAAAGAGTGAAATCCACTCCTATAGGGGAAGTGCAGCACCGGAAAGGAGTGGAACTCAGACTGAGTTAAAACCGCTCGTTTTAAGAGTGTAGGACGTAGATTGTTTTCTTTTATTTCTTTTACCCACTCCGCAAAAAGAGTGAAATCCACTCCTATAGGGGAAGTGCATTTTCGGCACGGAAAGGAGTGGAAATTAACTCAGACTGTGTTAAAACCGCTCGTTTTAAGAGTGTAGGACGTAGATTGTTTTCTTTTATTTCTTTTACCCACTCCGCAAAAAGAGTGAAATCCACTCCTATAGGGGAAGTGCATTTCGGGACGAAAGGAGTGAATTACTCGGACTGGTTAAAACCGCTCGTGTTAAGAGTGTAGGACGTAGATTGTTTCTTTTATTTCTTTTACCACTCCGCAAAAAGAGTGAAATCCATCTAAGGGAGTGCATTTTCGGCACGGAAAGGAGTGGAATTAATTCAGACTGAGTTAAACCGCTCGTTTGTTTTAAGAGTGCAGGACAAGAGGCCCCACAATTTATTTGTTTTCATGTTAAATTTTGTTGCTCTCAAAAATTTCGCCCCGCATTAATTTTAAAGCATGGAAATATGAAAGTTCAGCTATCCGTCGGATCTTAAGTTATGTTAGTTTGAATTATTGTCGTCGCATTGGAGCTACACGAGGGCTATTGGCGACGGGCGTCGTAATTTAGGTTAGGTTTGAATTTTTAAAAAAATAATTTAGAATAATTCAGGTTTGAATAATTAGGTTCAATAAATTATTTTGAATAACTTAGGTTTGAATGATCTCCACGCTAGAGCTACACGATGGCTATTGGCGACGGGCGTCGTAATTTAGAACAACCCGTTAGATCTTAAAAAATTCTTTTTTTGTTAGAAAGGTATGACATCGATACTTATATTTCATACTTTTTGTCCGTCTGTCTGTACGTCCGGACTGCCTACTTGTCTGTCGACGAACTACCCATTCAATTAGAATTGATTTTTTTTATTTAGTCATTTAAATCGATGTTGCCACATCAGTAATAGCATGAGAAACTAATTGAAATTTTACATATTCTTCGAACTGCAAATAAGTTTAACAAACGATAAAGAATATTAATTTAATTTTTGAGAGAAAAATAATGAAAATTGACAATTTTTACTTTTAAAAGTTTAAATTACAAGTAAAAGGCTTTGTTGGGCGATTTTTTTTTCTAAATAAATCTTGGGAGACAGTTTCTCTAAGAACTTCTTGCTTAATTTACAATGTATTTTCAATAGTGCAGTGCATAAACCAATCGGGCTTCTGATTTCTTAAATTATTTAAGCCTCGATTGATTAATATTGCCACTTAACTTCTGCAGAAATACAAGAAGCCCATGTGTTTTCACCAGCGAATTACTTTGGCCCAAAATCCGAGTGTTTTTTTTTTAAAGAAAAAAACTACAAGAACTATTTAAAAAATTTGAAATCACTTTGCATTTTAAGTATTAAACTTTTATTAATAAATTGCAAGCAATTTTGTTAAATTTTATAATTTAAAAAATTGTGTTAGTTTAAAGAAGTCAGGAAATGGTTAGAATCCGGTGGGGTAACTTTGGCCAAAGCATAAGATAAGTAATTAGTAATAAATAGCTTACCTTTTACCATCTTTACTTAACTAATTAGTAGTATTGAAATGTTTTATGTTACAAAATTATTGAAAATGGTTTCTAACTCATTTACTTTATGCTGCATCGTAGAATGACATTACACTATAAATAACTCTATTGATCGCCGTTTAAAAGCAAAAATGTAAACTTTAATTTTAATAAGGGAAAGTAAAGTTATTTTTAGAAGCAAGATTTAATAACAAATATCTCCATAAGAAGCAAACGATTTTATTATGAAAGGAAAACAATAATATATCCGTAATTAGGAATTTGAAAATGCTTACATTTCGACATTAGCTATTTTGAATGTTGTGTTTTTAAAATTTTGTCTTTATCTTTTTATTGGTATTTATTTTTAAAATCATAAATATGGATAATCATAAGAGTAAAATATTCTTACTATGAAAATACAGAATACTCTTTTCTATTAATTTTTGTAAGTGTAAAAACACTATATATATCCATAAAGAATCGTTACATCTTGGGCCTAAGTTACGCTGATTCATCGTCAAAAGTTTCCCGATGACCAATAATTAAATGTATAGCATAAAAAGTATTTAACTTAGATTAAAACAAGTGGTGTAATATTCATCCCAATAGATAAAAGAATAGTATATAGTATTTTCCAAAAATATTTTCGAAATTTTTTTAGACGTTCCAGACAAAGGTTCGAAAAAATAGATTTTTGTCATTAAATGCTTGTAAGAATACAAACGTTATTTGTGGTTTTGCCAACATTAGAATGAAACATTTTTTTTTACATGAAATGAAAGCCAATGTTGCCACCTTTCCAAAAATATAAAACAAGTTAAGATATGATCATTTTATTCGTTAGAAAATCAAACGTTGATAAACGGCCATTTCAAAGGTTTTTTTAAAGCAGAAATATTAAAAATCTGCTGAAATTTAAACAGGCCTTTTTTTAAAAACGTAACAATATTGATTATTATCTGATTCTTCATTTAGAAATTTTTCTTTAAGCTCTAATAAATTTAAATAAAAAGAAAGAATATAGAATTCATTTGATTAAAAAATATTAGTCGATTTTTAGTTTAAATTAAAATTATTTTATAGTTTTTATATAATGAACACATTGCTCACTGAAAAAAAATACTTCCTAATGAACACTTAAAAATTAAAACATAATCATCACTGAAACCCGTTCTAATTAACTTTCATCTTTAACAGAAAACCTTTTTAAAAAAAAAACATAATTATTTACTTACCCACTAACAATAATATCCCCGCCCTAAGCAACATGTTTTCTGATATCAGGTATTCCCAGATTGAACAATGTTTTTGCAACGCCGAAAGAAAAACCACAACTAACGAAAAACGATTCTTGCAACACTCAGGCTCAAAAATTGTGCCGTTGTTTTCCCCGTCACGTGACGGCCGTTGGCCAATCGGGAGGGTGATTGAGCCGGCGCATGCGTAGTAACTTTTTCCGCGGGGGTAGGAGAAAGTGGAAAACTTTTATTTCGTTTCGTTGGTTTGAAAAAATTGAATCGTCATTTTTGTAGGAATTTAGATTTTACTACCATAGATTTCCATAATAATAAATCTCCATATATCTCATGATGTATTTAGGGGAGGGGAGGGGGTCTAGCTGAATATCGCCAATTCTCACTTGGGGAGAGGAGGGGCAAAAATCACGTAATCCCCCCCCCCCCTCCCCCGAAATATTAACGCAAAATTGTGAAAAGATGCAGTCAAGTTTCAGTAAAACTATTTCTGGACTTAAATTTGCAAAATCTAACATGATTACATTTATCGTGGCTTTCCGAACCATTCTAAAGTGTTAGGGGAAAAAGCGGTTCATTCTTTTATATTGTGACAGCTGGCGTTCGGTTTTTTTTTCTTTATTAGTTTCAATTCAGACCAAAGGACACGTGTTCAAAGTATTTTCACACTTCACAAAGAAAAAGCGACCAACGTGTGCATCGTATGTGATTTTGAAGTACTTTTCCACCATCATCAGATGAAATAGCTACTGTTTAGACCATCCAAGTTGGGGGTTGGTCGCCAATCAGTATGTGTTTTGAAGTTTTCTGGGAATCAAACGCCCAAATCAACTTTCAAATAAAAATAAGAAATGTCACGTGAGATTACAGGGGAGGGGGTCCGGGGTTGTGCCAAATATCACGAAATATAAACGAGGAAGGGGGGGGGGGTCAAAAATTGCCAAAATCGCATCACGTATTTTATGGACGCCCCTTAGATAAGATTTTGGTTTAATTTAGTTTTAATATCGTAGCAATAGAGCTACACGAGGGATATTCCCTTAGATAAGAAGGTTGGTTGGTAGACATATATTTTCATGCTTGTGTGCTTGGTCACAAAGACCCGCTTATAAAGTTTCGTCAAGAAGGACGGACACGACACACATACATGACAGATGCTGCCATCTATCGCCACCTCCACAAATTAGACATGTCCCTGAAGGGGAGGGAAATAGTCTCCAGGGGCCTGTACCCGTGGTAAACTGCGCAATGACCGACCACAGGATTTTCGGACCTAACAGATTTAACGAGCACGTACTACGCATATACTCGATAGGTCTTCAGTGGTACTGGGACACGATCGCGGGACCTTCCGATCTCGAGACCGAGACGCTGACCACTAGGCTCACTACGGCCCCTTAGATAAGAAGAGACTACGTATTGGCCAACCCAATTTTGGTGACACACATTACTTCCAAGTCACGTCGTTTGGGGCAGACCTGCTGGTTTTCAGTATTACACAAAAAAACCTCATATTTACGTTAACCTTTTAAATATGTTAAAGTATAGTTACAAATGTTTTTTAAGGAAAAAATCTTTTTATAGAACAAAATAGCTATTAAAATTTATTTTATTTTATTTCTTGCTGCTGATCAACTCTTTTATTTCTAAAACGGCCCAGGCGGTCGTGCAACTAATGATTCGATAAGGATATTCCTATCACATATTACGCGGAAACAAAAATCCTGCGTAGCGAAAGTGTTAAATGGCAAAGTTATATGTTGCCCAAAGAGGAAATCTTTGACGATAAATCAGAGGAAGATCGTGGTAACTCCGTACCTAGTATTTTTTTAATGGGTATGTTTCATGTCTGGAGTGGCAGCAGTTCCACAGGAATGAAAATAAAGCCTCAATTGGTAAATGAATTAAGTGGGCGTGGCTTACCGTGTCATACCACCAATCCCCGAAACTACCAATGAAAGAAATGAATAAATGTAGGAATTATTTTACTTCACTTGAAACTAAGCTAAATTGAATTTCCTGAGAAAAGGAAGAAACGTTTTTTGACATGGTGGAAATTTCCATCTGTCCTTAAGTAAATCCTTTTAAAAATCAGTTCTCACAATTAAATGTAAATTTGTTTTTGTTTGTTTGAAATATGATATGATATCAGAGACCTGCTTTTATACATTTTGTCAATCTGTGTGTACTATACATCGGAATTTTTGATCGTTCATAGTCCTATAAATTTCTATTCGAACCATCTGAGTTTCAAAATTCTTTTTTATTTTTTTTTTATTTGAAAGGTAAAAAACATAAGAGACCTATCTTGCATAAACTTTGTCTTACTGTCCGTGTTCCTATCCGTCGAACCCATGGATCCTCCATGGTCGAACCATACACGTTACAATTTCTGTTCTAGCCGGCCGATTTAAAAAAAAAATATTTTTATGACTGAAAAGCATGTCATCAGATATTTTATACTATTCATTCATACTTATACTTTATAGATTTTTTACTTCTTACCCATCTCTCTATATGTGTGGTCGTTTATGTTCCCCCTCCCTTTTCAATTTTTTTTTCTAACACTCCGATTTTCAGTCTTTTTTGGGGGGCACAAGTCAACGGCATTTAGTCAACTGCACTGCTCATAAACCGTGACCAGTCTTCTGGGGGGACAGTCGACCTGTCAGTTTCAGGGGGGAAAGGAGGGGGCGTGGTGTACTTGGGTACTTAGCGGTCGGTAAGAATCTCCGCTGCACGGGTGTTAGTTTAACCAGTTCTTTTTAGAAAACTGTTATTTTACAATCCAATTTTCAGAATTTCCTGTTACAAAAATATTTCAAATTTTTTTATAAATAAAAAGTAAGTTTGATTTATGGAATTTCGGTTTGATAATACCATTACAATTTCTTCGAAATATTAATTAATTTGAATATGCAAGTATATAATTTTCGGTTCAGCTATTATAAACTGAATGGTGTGTTCATTGGCCACTTTTGAGGAAATTGAAAATTTAACGTAGGATTACTATACCTATTGAGTTGTATGAAATATAGAGTGGCATGTTTACAAAATTTGGAATTTCCGTTGCTTGGTAATGTAACACAAATCGCCAAATCGAGACCTGCAAACAGTCGTAGCTGTTCCTTATTTCATAACATAATAATCAAAAACATCATCACACTCGCTGTATTTTAGGAAAAAATTATAGCTAATATTTTCTTAAAAGGCGAGTATACATGTGGCTTTTCAATATTACATTTATACGTAAAAAGTGGAAGGTATTATAAACCTTATTCCTTCTATACCCCACTTTCGAAGCCAAAACTACAGATAGCGTAGACAATTGTGACAAGTCAAATTAAAGCTAAGTCCAAGAATAGGTTTCATCCCAAATTTCATTCGAAATTTAGGACCTAATCATTTCGTGTTAACCGAATTTCATGTTAACCGTCAAGAATTTTTTCGCATTGAACCAGTGAATAGTTTTTAAAAAGTTACGTTGAAAAGTTATTCTAATTTTATAATGTAAATCTAATTCTAATTTTATAATGCAAATCTAATTTTATAATGTAATACACTAATTAGTAATTCAATTAATAATGTTTATTTGGAGTAGAACATACTATAGAAAATTAGGAACATTTTTTGAGAAACAGCAGTTAAGAATGCTCATTTAAATTCATTGAAATGGTGCTTTTAGCTACACCATATTTCGACGCAATTTCCGCTTTATTTAAAAAAAATGTTTATCACCAATATCTTTAATTTTTTTTGTTTCGTTTCTAAAGAAATATACTGCTGCTTTCGATTCATTGTGAATAAAAATTAATAAGTGATTAATAAATAGTTAACAATGATCAACTCCACTGGTAGGAGGAGTCGAAGGGAGGGAATGATTGATGACAATTTCGAAAATCCAGAGTTCGAAACCTCACTTGAAACATCTTGGGGAAATGCTATGGCACAGCAGAAAAGAACAGCTCGTTCTTTTTATTCGTTCTTCGCTTAAACAGTATCCGTATGTTTTTAAGCTCCATTTTAAGATGACGAAAGGAAGTCTCGAAGCAATTTTTAAATCTTGACTAGAAGAGCATTTGCCCTAATTTCTTCAAGTTGTACTTAGTTTGTCTCAGCTCCAAGAAACCAATAACATTCGAACCCCGTTAACGCGAACACGCTTAACACGAAATTTCGCTTAAGCTGAACTGAACTTGAACTCCCCGGCCTATAACGCTTTGAGCTAATGCTAAATAAACTCTTGACGTGAAATCACTTTAGGAGAAATGCCCGAACAAAAATTCAGAATTTGACTATTTCCGTTTTCCTCAAAGTTTCGAAGATCAAATAAAACAAAACATTAGAAAAACGGCACCGAACATTTTTTTTTTTTACTTTGGAGAAAATCACGATATCTCACACGATTCGTCACTTTTAATCCAATGAATGTGGCGACAAGTGTAGGATGATTCATTACGTCATAAAAAGCGGATGTGTTCTTCTACAGAGGTCAAAGCTAAAGAACATATGAAATTAGAAGTGGTTTGCATTTAAACTTATTAATTTTTATTCACAATGAATCGAAAGCAGCAGTATATTTCTTAGAAACGAAAAAAAAAAAATTAATGATATTGGTGATAAATATTTTTTTAATAAAGCGGAAATTGCGTCGAAATAGGGTGTAGCTAAAAGCACCATTTCAATGAATTTAAATGAGCATTCTTAACTGCTGTTTCTCAAAAATGTTCCTAATTTTCTATAGTATGTTCTACTCCAAATAAACATTATTAATTGAATTACTAATTAGTGTATTACATTATAAAATTAGATTTACATTTAATTACATTAAAAAATTAGATTTACTATATTAATAACATTAGAATTAGATTTACCATTATAAAAATTAATTATTTGAATAACTTTTCAACGTAACTTTTTAAAAACTATTCACTGGTTCAATGCGAAAAAATTCTTGACGGTTAACATGAAATTCGGTTAACACGAAATGATTAGGTCCTAAATTTCGAATGAAATTTGGGATGAAACCTATTCTTGGACTTAGCTTTAATTTGACTTGTCACAATTGTCTACGCTATCTGTAGTTTTGGCTTCGAAAGTGGGGTATAGACGGAATAAGGTTTATAATACCTTCCACTTTTTACGTATAAATGTAATATTGAAAACCACATGTATACTCGCTGTATTTTAAGAAAATATTAGCTATAATTTTTTCCTAAAATACAGCTAGTGTGATGATGTTTTTGATTATTATGTTATGAAATAAGGAACAGCTATGACTGTTTGCAGGTCTCGATTTGGCGATTTGTGTTACATTACCAAACAACGGAAATTCCAAATGTGGTAAACCCCCATGCCACTCTATATTTCATACAACTCAATAGGTATAGCAATCCTACGTTAAATTTTCAATTTCCTCAAAAGTGGCCAATGAACACACCATTCAGTTTATTATAGCTGAACCGAAAATTAATATACTTGCATATTCAAATTAATTAATATTTCGTAGAAATTTAATGGTATTATCAAACCGAATTCCATAAATAAAACTTACTTTTTATTTATAAAAAAACTTGTAAATATTTTTGTAACAAGAAATTCTGAAAATTGGATTGTAAATAACAGTTTTTCTAAAAGAACTGGTTAAACTAACACCCGTGCAGCGGAGATTCTTACCGACCGCTAAGTAACCCAAGTACACCACAGCCCCATCCTTTCCCCCTGAAACTGACAGGTCGACTGTCCCCCCAGAAGACTGGTCACGGTTTATGAGCAGTGCAGTTGACTAAATGCCTTTTTTTGCTTGAAAGATATGACATCAGACACCTATTTCTTATGGGTTTTGTCCATCATTTGCCTATATGTTCGTCCGGCAGCCAATGGAGAAGCAGTGCGGGCAACCAGAAAACGACCCGAAGTCAACAGATGCTCGACTGTAGCCGATAATATTAATTTCATTAACGTTCTGTTTAGCAAAAATAAGTCAAATCAAATAAAACAGTTCGAGATGTTAATTGATCTATGATGCGGCTCTGTGGCTGAGAGATGTATTACGTATCCGCCTCCTAATCCCAAGTGTGCGGGTTCGATCTCCGACTGAGTCGTCATATTTTATCTGGATGGGAAAATCTTAGGCACTCATGTGTTATGATTATGTGGCATGTAAAAGATTTCTTGAGTTCCCGCTTGGGTTCTCTATGAAAAATTCAATCTCGGCATGCTTTAACAGCCACAGAGAGCTCAGATTAGTTTGTAATAAAGCGTACTGTAAATTGGTAGCGAGGGTCGCTTAGATGATGGTGCCACAAAAAATTGCCCTCAGTTTTGGGGAATATGCCGAGTCTGCAAAGGCTTAGATTTCCTCTTTACTCAGAAAGCCTAATTGTTTACAATATTATGGTATGTCATTTTTAAGTTATCGGTTTGTGTAACTATTTTACAAGTTTAATGCATTAAGGGTACAAATCGATTTAAATTAAGTTATCATCATATTATTTCACTACCCATACATGTCATTTTACTCAAACGGAATTCGGAATATTTCAACTAACTCTAATTGCATTCCAAATCTGCTTTTAAAGGAGTGCCATCTGATAGCAGAATTTGGAAATATTAAGTAACGACAAAATTTCTCTCAAATTTTTTTTATCACTTTGGGCAGTCAAAAGATATATATTTTTATTATAAAAAAGTATTTATGTCAGGTTTTTACTTGAACTTCTCCGGGCTTATTTCAATTGAATAATTATTTTCTCATGTATTCTTATCAACAATGATCCCCACTTTAATAGTTTTACGATCTCTCATGCTCAATGTGTTTCCCTCTGTGTCATGGTACTAACATTTTAGAACTCAAATGAACTATAGTACCCAGACTCTTTGCCATTCAGGAAACTCCACAATTCACTGTGAAAACTTTATGAGTGGTAGGCTAAAGAGCCTACGGAGCTGGTTCTTCAATAAACTTAAAACATCGTTATAATGAACTGAATTTAATCAGTTTGTAATTTATCTATGCACCTCGCATAACAATATATGTGAGGTACGTTAAAATTAAAATAAGTTCATGGTGTTGAGATTCCGTCGTATTATTGAATAATGTAAAACTACATTTTTTTGCGGTGATTATAATGTCATTTAATAAGGGAGAAGTTTTACAAATAATAAAATTCAAAACATGTTGAATAGCGCTTTAAACAACTTAACTTTTTTTTTTTTAATTCGAAAGAATTACAATAAATGAAAAAAAGTTATTAAAAAACTAAAA